>OX578139.1:47223949-47348949 GCA_951213105.1 Amaurobius ferox | reverse complement strand
GAGTAACCATAAGGTTACGTTAGTACGGAAGATAATGGATTAAAGGTATCAACCCGCTTCGGAAGTAAAAAAGCAGATTCAAACTTCAGGACAAAAAGTCAGGCCAGCCACTTCAGCCAAAGCAAGAAGTCTCTGCTGCAGTAAGGATGTCATTGCCAAGCGGCGGGGGGGGGGGGGGGGGGGGGGGGGGGGGATTAAAAGAGGGGAAGAGTTAAGTAATTGCTTTTTATTACTAAACCAAACCAAAGCGAATTAACACATCAAGTCGAAGATTGCTAAATACCCTCGGACCAACTGGAGGAGCTTGAAGGAGTCCGAGAGAATCTAGCGGTTCGGTCCCTTTGGCTTGGTGTGGTAACTAACTCACTTCAAGGTTTGCGCCGGAAGTGAAATGCAATCCTTTGGGTTTTTTTTTTTTTCTCTTTCCCATTTTATTTTATGCGTTTGGCAATTCTTCTTAAGTGGCGTACAACTTTCTGGCAATAGAAACATCTCTTGCCTTGGCTAAGCTGGCTTGCTCTTTCTTTTTCCTGACGAATGAGACTACTTTTTGCCTTTGAAACCGGTAGAGTCATTTAATCAGATATTTGTAGTAAATAGCTATATGGTAATGTAAGCATGAGAAACTGCGCAAGTAAAATAATAGCAATAACCACCGCATTTTCAATGATCACCAATGGTTTTTTATTATTACAATTACTATTAAAATTATGATAACTTAATCATACTCACAGAATTAGCCTAAAGGAGGCGTTCCCAACATTATAATAGCTCCTACTGCAGATAACAGTATAAGTGAACTAATTTCACCCTTCACTCGTCGGCCGTCCAAAGTGCTGCTCATGTCCCAGGACGAGTCGGACGGTCTGGGCTTTCGGCCATTCCCTCGTCAGCGTGGAATAGCCTATATCGGCCTCGGCAACAAGAAAGCTTGCTGAAGTCTACAATTTTTCGAACCTCTATGGAAATCGACAAATTCAGTCCTAATCACGCAATCGACTCCAAAATCTCTTAAATACTGAGCTCAAACTGCACGAGTCTGCAACAGCCAAGTCTATACTCACATAAATAGTTTTGGGAACATCTCCTATCGGTAGGTTTTGCGAGTATGAACCCGGCCGATGCAGCCTTCATTCATATTTAAAGAAATTTAAAGCCGGCTGCATGGTAGGGCCGAAGTTGCCGATCCCCATAGAAGTTTACAAAATTGTAGCACATAACAATTGTTCTTGCTGCCATTGCAGATATCTACTAAATGCTGACGAGCACATAAAAGCGAAACAGGTTCGATAATGCGGGTTATCTGCGATTGGAGCAATCCATGACGGATCAATGTCCGATTTAAAGCAAAATATAATTCTAACAAAATTTAAAAATTAGCCAAAACTCCCCGCGCAATACCCTAATATTACTTTCCGCATTAAAAATACTAGATAAAAATCCAAGATTATTATACAGATCATTGTTCGTCTGCCACTGTATGCGAATAACTTATGAAACACCGGGCATGACCTCGAACAACCGAACAAATCGATGGGTCGCGGGCGTTGCCATCTAAATACTTAATCTCCTCTCTAAATCATAAATTATTCCCTGGAAATAATTAAACATGCTCTGGAACGTGGCAACATTAAACAACTATTATTGGAAAAGACGGCTATTTTTAAAACATCGGATCGTCGTTTAAAGATAGCAGGTGATCTTTAGAATCTCAGACAAGAATTCGTTAGGAACATTGTTAATACCGATGCAGATAGCCACAGATACCATCGCCACCTGCAGAATGTACGAATATATATATATATATATAAATAAAAATTAAAGGATTTTAATCGAAAACAATGCATAAACCACCGTATGCACAAAAAAACCCATCTCCAGCACATCTGCCACAAATGAGCAACTATAGGCCAAGACTAAGGATAAAGAGAGAAGGTAACATATCACTACAATGGAAAGGGGGATGAGAAGAATATTAGGATTCAAAAATCACAATTAAAAGTATATAAAAATAAATAAAAATAAAACTCGGCAAAAATGAGAATAGGCAATAACAATCAGCTTAAGATAAGAGATTAAGAATAGATAACAATCAATTGAAACCCCACAAAAAATGGCGGTTAGTTCGAAATTGCATTCTCATCAGGACAGCCATACAATTCGAATTAAAACCGATAGAATAGCCAGTTTCTGACAATGGCGATAGTATTTAACTATAGACACCATTGGAACTGTCTACTGGCTAGTGGAAGGAGAAAAATAAATCAAATGAATTATACAAATCTGAAAAACAATACCTCCTCGAACTGAAACACGAAATCAAAAGCATAGCACCACGTGTAAGATAAACTAGTGACTGAGCATTTCACCTCACTTCGTCAATGCGAGTGGGCACCGGAATGAATACACTTGAACGACACATAATATGCATGGAGACCCTCAAAAATAGCAATCAGTATAGGACTCAGGACAAGTGGAAAATAGTCATTCGAAAATAGCAAACAGTATCAGACTCAGGCCAAGTGGAAAGTGAGGTGATAAGAATGGGTGAATTTTCAAAAATGAGTAAACCAGTCAAAGACAAATAATGCATGTGTAAAACCATTACGTGGTATATTTGAAATTATTAATAATATTATTTACAAATACTTCCGGGTATTGGTAATTTTGACAAATGCGTTTAAGTTTATTGATGTGGAGAAAGTGAAACTGAGGATCAGAAAGTCGATGTATTCGAAATAGCTGGTTTAAAATGATGTTTCTAAACAATTGAATAGAATTACAAGAATGATATGATAGCAGCTTTATGATAGTGAAGTTGTAAGAATCTTTTTTATCATATAGATTGGTGATTACATGATTATTGAGGGTATCTAAATTTAGGTCTAAAAAATTAACAGTTTGACTAACGCAAGGCTCATTAGGAATTAATTCAAGGTTAGACGGGTAAAAATCAATATTAATGGGATAGGAATCATCAATGATAATACAAATTAAGTCGTCAACATATCTATATATAATATATGAATTAGAGTTAAAATGACATTCAAAATAATAAAGATATAAGTTAGCTAGTATACTACTACTACAGCCACCTTGTGGTACACCAGATGTTTGTAAATAAATGTTATCACCTTGGATAATATAATTGTTGTATAACACAAAGTGCAAGAGCATAGGAAAATTTTTGACATTAAAAGCAACATGATTGGAAGATATATAGTCATGATAAAGAGAGATAATAACTTTATGTAAATCTTTAATGACAATATTATTAAATAGGTCTTTAAAATCAAAGGTTTGGAAACCAAGAATTTGTGGAAACTTGCTAAGATGATTAACTAAATCAAAACTATTGTTCAAAATGAAATATCCTGAATTCCTGAATTTAAGAGATTCATTAATTCGATTTAAACAGTTAAGCAAGTACTTACTAGCTGTAGTGGTAAAGGTATTATGTCCACAAGTGACTGTTCTAAAACTGAGAGGAGATTTGTGGAATTTAGGAACCAAAGTAACATAAGGAAATTTAAAAAACTTACAATTAATATTTAATTGTGTATATAATTTTAGCATTTTAGTTTTGATATGGATAGACTGATTATTAATGGGTTTAAAAATTTGATTATTTTTTAAGTAATTCTGTAACAGAGAAACATAATATTTTTTACAAATGATGGCATAATTATTAGAAGCTTTATCTACATAAGTTATGACAAAATGTTGTTGAAGTTCTTTGATAGCAGATAGGAGTTGTTTATAAGGATACCTAGGCTTTGTTAATTTAATGTTTATAATAACATTTTTAAGTAGATGTAAGGTAGTATACTTCCATAGATTGAATGCTTCAATAGGAATAGAATGTGAACAAGCAAGTTGATATATGAATTTATCAAAATCTAATGATAGAGACTGAAGAAGTTGTTTAGGGTGATGGCAGAATGGAATGCGAAATTTAGACCCTTTATTCATAATATCCCTAAGAATATATATATATATATATATATATATATATATATATATATATATATAATAAATAAGATAAAATTAAAAATAAAATATATATATATATATATAAAATGTACCAAAAATCTTTCATAAATAAGGTAAACGTTTACCACAGACTGAGCCATGCTGTGTCACAAAGATAGGTGATTTTGAAAGTTTAAAAAATTGGAATTATTAAAAAAAAAAAAAAAAAAAAACGAACGCTGAAAGTTGTAGTACATAAAATATTCGATTGATGAATTAACGACTCACCCCCTGTAGCGACATTTCGTAATGGGTTCAGCTAGTATAAATCCTGGGTGAGTACACTTTCCTTAAAAAAAAATTTCAAGGACTTTCAAGTACCATGCAATTATTTTTCAAGGACATCATTTCTTTCACATTATGAAGTTGTATGCGTTTCTGAGAGGAAAAATCATAGCAAACTATCATTACTGTTTAATGTTGAAGACATTTTTGGGAAAAAATAATGTTGTTTAGGAAAATTTCAGCGACAGCGTAACTGCTAGGGAAATTTCCAGAGAAAGCAGAACTTCTCAGAAAAAAACACAATGCTGTGAATCTGCAGAACGGCTTCAACCCTGCCTTTTCCAAACACTTTCACGGACTTAACCAAGAAAATGAGAATTTTCAAGTACTTTCAAGGCCTTGAAAATGTTAATCTAAAATTCAAGTACTGTCCTAAATTTCATGCATCCGTATGCACCCTGAAATCTCACAAAAACACCACTTCATGGCAAAAACACCCCTCCCAATATAAAAAATAAAAATCTCCTTCCAAAAAAATTATAAAACCCCAAAAAGGTCTGCACCAAGTTCCTGCATGACTGAAGCTGTACCTGCTAGGGTACCCTGCTGAAGAATACTGACCCTCCGTCAAATGACACGCAACACTTTGTAGACGTAGTCAATAAAAAAATTACATTTAATAACTTTATTCGTGTTTTTTCAATTTTTGAAATTCTACATCAAATGTATTTATTCTCAAGTTAAAAAAATAATAATAATAAAGTATGTATGTACCTAACACCAGAACACACAAAATGATCCATAATTCATTAAAATCAGTTCAGTAGTTATGGCTGTAGATTCGTTAACAGTGCCTTCTTAAAGTTTATAATTTTTTTTCTTTATTTCTTATTTTTGTGAGCGTATTACAAAAGAAAAGGAATCAAGTTTTTAGCTATCTTGAAAGCTGAACTACAAACCCCTAAAACTCGAGGTTTGTCACGTGGATGAAGGGAATGAATGTGAAGGGAATTTGGAGAGACGGTGTCTACACAAACTACTCGCTACCAAGCAACTCCCACTTTAATTATACATTATTCAAAATATCTTATGCACTTATTTCGAATAATGTACCATTAAAACAAATATTACTTGAAAGTCGGTTGTTGAGGTAGACACTACCTCCCCAAATTCCTTTGGTCAAGTACAAGTCACTGGTTAAGTATAATACACACTTGCCAGCTACGAATTCGACATGACGAATTGACGGGGGGAGCGACGACGCGTTCTTAAAATGCAGTGTTTATCATATGAATATGGTGTTTATCAACAGAATTTTGATGCATAATTTGACGTGATAAATCAACAATGCGCACATTCCCTACACAATTAACCTATTATTCCTTAATAATTATTCCCTAGATATTAATCTTTCAAGGCAACGGAAGAACATCCAATAATAGACTAGTATGTGCAGCAAAGGGTCCAACCATTAACCTTACAAGGAAATACCTTTATTGCTGTTGACTTGATGAAGGGTATTATTGTAAATGAACGAGAGAAAGAAAAAATGGGCAAACTAACACTCTATATTTCTAAACACAGAAATTACTACTTTCGCAAGTAAACCCAGGCATCCGTTACGAAGAAGTCCGTAAACTGTTGACCTTTGCCTGGCAGATCTAAAGACTGCTTTAGAGAATATCCTTTCTGAGACAATTTCTTATAGTCTGCTGCTACAAAAGAATGTAATTCCAATTTCAATCAACTTAAGTAAACAGTAGAGGATCTTGAAGTTCCCAGTTTTGAAATCTGGGCAGTATCAACTTATGGGAAAATAACCGTTTTTCCTCAATTTCAGTTCGAAATAAGGTTTTCTCTAGATAGTAAATGCGTTAGATACGAACTTTCTCCTGCGCAATGTCACGATCTGATTCCCATTGTCATAAGCTTCCGCCTCCTTGCCAGAGGCTATACTCTGTAGCAACCATGTGAACGGCCGGCCATAACAGCATCAGGCAGAGAGAAGTTATTTTCACCTTCTCTAGAAGTAAGTACTAGTTATATAAAGAAAGAGCATTTGCATAGAAAACGTGCATTATTCATCGAAGATAGTGTGCGCAGTGTAGAGCAAAGGTCCGTCGCCGGTTGATTGTCAGCACTTTAGTGCAAATTGTGCAGTTTTAACTCTATTATCACATTTTATAATTGCAAATTTGTAAAAATTGAAAAATTTACAGTTCGCAAAAATTCGAATTGTAAATTGCAAATGCACATTTAATAATTTCAAATTCTGCAATTTTAACTTTATTGTCGAAAAAAATTGAAACATTCACAATTCGTAAAAATTCAAATTGCAAATTGCAAAATTCACATTTTATAATTGCAAACTGATGATTGTCAGCAATCTTAGTGCAAAATTCTGCAGTTTTATTTAAACGTTTGCTTCAAGATAATTGAAACGAGCATTCAAAACATAACTATTCTATCCGGCTAGACTGCGATGAAGAATATCAAGTAAACATTTGGCATAGGTTCGAAAACTTTAAAATTAATTGCAAATGTTTGATATTAGAGTACACCTTTGGCAGAACACTCTATAAAGATTTCAAAATTATTAGAAAAACTGCTAATTAAAATCAAAGTTGGTTAGCAATTATACAAGTCTGAATAGCAATTTTCAGATTAATGAATAATCAAAAAATGGTAGTAGATAAAAAAAAAAATACTCACCATAATCTAGCTAATTTTATGGCCTTAAAAAATAAATAAAATTGCCTTAGTTAAACATGCTCTACAACTTATTTAATGTAAACAGAGACAGGTCTGAAAAGTAGTCTCATAAGTGTAAAAATGCAGATATACCTTTAATTGCCTCGTCTGATGCATATGATGGATTTATTTATTTTATTTTTTTCTTATTTATTTTCTGAGAGTGTTCCTTGATGGCAAAACGTACCTCTGTTCTAGATAAACCTAGATGGTATACCTCTGCTCTAGATAATAAACAGTTAAATTTGAACATTCTTAGAATTCTAGCAAAAAGGCATGCACAATGACAAATTGTGTAATTGACCCATTTATAACCTCAAGCTTAATCATTTTTACATGGTTCTTAATCATTTTTACATGGTTCTTCGTGGTTTTTCAAAAATATATTTTCGTGGCAAAGGAATTGTACTTTAAATGAATAGCTGCCATTTTTACATGAACTAAATGATTCAAAATTTCTTCTCCTAAATCGCGAATCATTTTTTATTCTTTTCATGTATGAGAAGCATCTTTCCACACAACCAGTCGATACAGAGTTGCAGAAAGGTATTTTCAGTGAATAACGCACAGACGCTGTGGGTGCTTTGTAATAACCAACACCTAAAACCAACGGTAGACGTAGCTTTTTTGAAGATCAAAATCAATGCAAGTGACGAGATTTTTAATTGGTATTTCTGGGGGTGGGGGGTGAGCACAGAGAGATTTTTTTTTTTTTTAACAGCACGTTATGCATTTTTCTAAATTATTCGTAAAAAGACAATATTGAGTTGCAAATTACGATGCCAGCCCTGAAACATCACTAAAAAATCAAAAGTTATAAACAGTTCATATCCAGTTTATTGTAAAAATTACGGAAATATAAAGAAATCATTTAAATTATAGAAAAATTGGGTACATTATCTATCACAATTTATCCTTATCTCATTTACTCCGTAAAAAAATTATTTTTTTTTATTGCGTTGTTCCATGAAAGACAAATATACTACTGCTGCTCTTCGGTGCATTGGAGAGCAGCATGCTCAGTAAATCTCTTCGCCATGACATGGTGAGCATGCCATGGTGAAAGGATTGCAGAAACAGTGGCACTACAGATTTGTATGCGCAACACATTTTATTAGCGATCGGACAACGATTTTCAGTACCCAAATACCCAAATAACCGAAAACGCCCTATTTCGGTTAACCGGTTAAATGAAGTAAACCATATTATATAAACCATTATAAAGACTAAGCTTCATGAACTTCATGTGAAAGTTCCCTAGTTTAGAACAAGAACTTCAAAAGTATTTCCAGCGGAAGTCATAATTTGTTTACACAAAAACAACCAACATTTAAAACAGCTTTCAGTCCTTTCTTCCTGATTGCAGAAAATTTTGCAGTTTAAAAACTTTGCATTTAAATTAAATGTACTAAATTGAAATACTCTATATTTATATTAATCGTGTCGTAAATAATGAATTACAAATAAATTAACATTGCTATAAGTAACTATTTAGAAATAAATTAACATTGCTGCAAATGCTTATTTACAAAATATATTAATATTGCTGCAAATAACTATTTACAAATAAATTATTATTGTTACAAACAACTATACCATTTTATAAATAGTGGATATACATTTTATAAACGGGGAGGGATATACTCTATTCAAACAAAACAATAATATAATTCTCAACAATATCCTAGTACTTTCGCTCACCATAACATTGAAAATGGAATACACTTTTTTTTTCTTTCCTTTCAGAAGCAGGTGATTTTAGCAACCTATTAGCCGAATCGTGATTTCAACAGCCGATTAGCGGAAGCCACGGTCAGTTAACCAGTCAAATGCCCGATTCCATATATCAGCTGTTTCCAATGTACGGTTCTCGGCCATTCTCTCTCCCTACTCCCCATGAAATTAGCTGAATGGGCAAATATTCTGTATAATGGTGTGTGTTCTGTGCCATTTAATAATTTTTTTCTAACGATGAAAATGCTGTACAGAAAGATTTCCTTTACACCTTAACTTTTAGTTCCTTACAGTTGTCCGGGATTTAAAGAAGGAATTCATTTTGTCCAGTCTACTGCTATGTAATTTGGTGAATGAAATGGGGTACCAAATATGCACTGTCAGTCTTAATTCTCTACACGCACATAATCGAATGTTCAGTATAATCTCTTTAAAATTTTAAATAAGTGAAAATATAAATATCCTAACACTCCAGATATCTATCCGACAAAATGATTTCCGAAATCAATCCATGTTTTAATTATGTTCCGAATCAATCTATGTCTCTATATTTTATTGAAATGCATGGGGTGAAAACAGCAAACCAAAAAACTTTTGGAAATAGAAAAATAATTAATAATAAAAATGGGGGGGGGGGGGACATTTTTTTAAAAAGGATATAATATATTTAAAAACAACTAATTTAGAATGAAAAAGAAAAGAATATTCTGGGCAAAGTTTGAGTACAGGAAACGAAAACGAACTGCTTGCTCCTTGTACTCACTAATAATGTTGATTCCTTTAATCTTTTGACTGCTCGCTCATACTTTTCATCGTAATGACCCTTTCCCGTTTCTTAGAAAAAAATTTGGACTTCTTTGATGTCGGTTTTTTTCTTTAGATATGTACATTACTTACAAAAGATTCTTAATTTATATAGATTATGATTGCTTATTATTTTTATTATACCCTTTTATTTAACTTCAAATCGAGTATATGTGTGTGTGTGCGTATGTTTGTCGCGGTTCAAATCTTTGAGGCCTAACTAACCAGGATCCACTAATTATGGCGACATAAAATTTGGTATGTCACTGTTTTTTATGGCACATTTTAATTTTTTAAATTTTCAATCTTATCAGGCCAGCCTGTCCCAGAAGACCGTCATAAAATTTTTGCTTTTTAGTTGGCCTAGAAGTCCGTGACGGTTTGTTTACAACAATGGTGATATGAATAATTATTGTAAAAAAATCTGATGTGGGGAGCACAAGACTTTTCCTACAGACAAAAATGTATTTTCTTATTGATAATCTGTTAAATCCGTTTCTTATTGATAATCCGTTAAATGTATTTTCTTATTGATAATCCATCCGTCTTTGAAGTTTAATTACCAAAAATGACACGGATACTTATTTGATATTATATCCAATGTGCAACTTTAATACTTCTTTGTAAAAAGGGCTTTTTTCAAACATTTAAGTTGCATGCAAATAATAAAAGGGTGTACAATGGAGTTAGAGATGAGATAAAACTCTTATGGATGAATCCATGGAAGAAAATAGAGATGAAACGCTTGATAATGCTACAATGGAGTCAGAGAGAAGGTAAAACTCTTGTGGATGAATCCATGGAAGTATAAAGGTGAAACGCTTGATAATGCTACAATGGAGTTAGGAGATAACACTCTTGTGGATGAATCAATGGAAGTATGGAGATGAAACGCTTGATAATGTCACAATGGAGTTAGAGAGGAAATAAAACTCTTGTGGATGAATCCATGGAAGTATAGAGATGAAACGAATTATAATGTCATAATGGTTTGAGAATTATATCTAGGAGTCGCTAGTGTTAGTAAAGTTTTTATTATTATTATTATTTTATACAACAAGAAGGTGTAGTATTTAGTAGATATATTTTTTATTATTTTTAAGGTTCACGAAAAATGAATGTAATTAATCAATATTTTTTCTTAGTTGTAGGACAAGGTAAAGAATATATAGTGATAAAAAAAATTTTACAATGTAAAATAATTTTGAATATATAGGAATGTATTCGTTACTGTTTCAGTTCTAATTTGCATGGTACTGGTAAATTATTTCTGCATAATTGATAGTTTAAATAAATATTTTAGGCCTTTCGCCATAGAAATACATACACTGCAGGGGCACTTATGCCAGTGCCACCTGAATTATTGCCTCAAACGGTATTAGCGTTTCCTCAATATGAAGTTTTAACCCATTCCGTTTACCTCCATGTAACGTACTTTAAAAAACAAAGTTTGTTGCTTCTACTTGTTTCATTTCTGAAATAGAATCTATGCTGCACTCTACATCAGCATGCTTGCTTCGTGCACATTTTAAAACGTGTGAGGCGTTTTCTTTTGCATCTACTGCGACTAGTAACCTCTTTCGTATGATATTTTCTTTCCTCGGTTCTTTCTTTTTAACTACATACGAGTAAATGGAATTTTTCTTCGATAATGATATTTTTACTTCCTCATGTACTACCGCAGAGAAAGAAAGTACTGCTTTCCCCAAATTTTTCGAATTTCCCCAAATTTTAGCGAAAACGTTTTAAGGCATGTGCAAACAATTTTTGTGCAGAAGTGCATCTGCGTGTATGCGCCTCAGTCGTGAACACGGTAACCCCAACGAATGCGCGTCCCTTCCATGAAAATATTATCTATAATTACAGTGTGAAAATCGCAGTGTATTATACATTCAGAAATTTTACAACAAGAAAAGAAAAATTATTTCTATGCTTACAAGAATAAGTTATCACTTTCCCGTATTAGAATCGTTCCATCGCAACTCGAGTTTTCGACGGATCTACACGTTTCGAACACTTTAGAACCGAAAAAAACTTTTTATTATCGGGACGTATCTCTTTCTCTCTCTCTCTCTCTCTACACGTTTCCAACACTTTAGAACCGAAAAAAAAAATTTTATTATCGGGACGTATCTCTCTCTCTCTCTCTCTCTGTGTGTGTGTGTGTGTGTGTGTGTGTGTGTGCGCGCGCGCGTATTTATCTGTGTATCCACTCTAACTGAAAAACTAATTAACCAAATTTCACAAAATTTGGTAGATGGTGGTGGGTTACCCTGGTGCTGATTAGATTTTGGTATGATTCGGGTAAAAAAGAACATGCCTTTTTTTTTTCGAAATGGTCCGTAAAAAAGCATGTATCCACTCTAGCTAAAAGACGAATTAACCAAATTTCATAAAATTTGGTAGATAAATCACCTGCAGGATGCTTTGGTGCTAATTAAATTTTGGTATACGATTCGGAAAGAAAATACCTGTTTGTTTTTACAAAATGGCCTACAAAAATTGCTAAAATCTAAAATAAAAAACTACGTATACTCAAATATAGAAATCAAATGCTTGCTTTACACATAATTTTTGGCAGCAAAAAAAAATAAATAAATAAGTCCAACCCCATAACTCTAAGACCAACCTTTCTCGAAATATTTTAGTTTTTCATGATTTCAATACGTCGCTTTTGAAAATACGTCCAGTCCAAAAATGAAAACGAAAATAGAAACAAGAAAGATCAATCATGCTTAAAGCATTGATTATGAAACACTTTCCAACTTCAATGCAATTTTATTCATAACAGTCGAAAATGCAATACATTCCTAGGTAATATTTTAAAACTTATCATAATACTACATTCATTTATTATATTTGAAAAATTAAACCTTCATTGAAAAACATGAATTTCTTTCAAATGACGGCATTGAAATATAAATTGCCTGGTTTAAATATATCTGAAAAGCGATACATTCCACGGTAATATTTTTAAAACTATCATAATTCTACGATAATTTATTATATTTAAAAACTTCATCGAAAACAACTGAAATTAATTCAAATGACGTCATAGAAAAAATAAATAAAGAGAACGATTATGAGTCTGCAGAGAAAGACATGTGCTGTCCACATCAGAATTTTTAACAATATTACACCAATGATATATAGAAGTGAACGGGGATTATTTTCAGGCCATTTCGAAAAAAATGTATGATCTATATTTAAAGATCCATCAAATGTTTGTCGAATAAAATGTTCAACAAATTTAAGCTGTGTACCAAATTTTAACTCTCTAGGACGTAGGAAAGTGCATTAAAAATGCCATCAAATAAATTTATCATGAAGAGTTATATAAAATTTAAAAAAATGAAAAATTGTTATCTACCAAATTTATTTTAAAATGTGAAGCCACTCCCATATGCAAAACGTTTAAACAAATGGAGAGATATTTATTATATAATATATCTCTCTTTTCTTTCTGGAAGATATCCCAAAGTCAGAATTTAATTGAATTTGTTTTTTTCCCTATATTAAATAATTTTTAATTAAAAAACTACTTAACATATTTTACTGAATTTTTTTTTATATATTCTATGGGATAATGTGAATATTTTCTAAAAATTTCGAAGCAATTCGTGAATTTTAAATTTACTTAAAAAATGTTTGAAAAATTAGGTCCCATAGGGTTCAATGTATTTCATTTTTTCAACCCGGGTTAAAAAAAACTAATTGGGTGATATTATTTATTTATATTCCCATACGTCCTACAGACCGTCTGAACAACATACTAAAATTTCATTTTGATAAAGTCATTTTTACGGCAGTTATCGTGCTAACGGACAGACAGACAGACAGACAGACAGACAGACAGAATGAACAAAGTCATAAACACTTTTCAACTTTGTTGTAAAGTGTTAATAAAATTGCAAATTCAGTGTAATAATAGTCTGTGTTATTTTAAACAATTAAATCCAATTTAATGAATTATAAAAGAAAGAAAGAGGAAATTAATTTGTGTCTGTAGAGAAAGCCATGTGCTGCTCACATCAGATTTCATATTTATAAGTTTTTTTACAAGTCACAAATCTATTAATATTAACGTTTTTAAGAAAAGAGTATAATCAAGTATTCTTTTACATCCTTAAAGAGCCAAATAAAGAAAAGGATAAAGAAAAACAGATCAACGCAGCGTGGGCTATAAAAGATATAAAACGAGAATAGAAAATAGGAGTATAATTAACCACTTAAAACTCTTTTAGTGGATAATATATTCGGGATAGCTTTTTCTTTATTAATTACTTAAACACGGGTCGTCTAAGGTCTGGTACTCCTAGAAGTCAATGTCCACAAGGAAACATACATCTGCCTAACGATGAAGATGGAAACAATTATTCACTCAACAGCTGAATGTCAATTTAGAAACAGCGGAAAACAAGAACTCGCTCAAATTAACTTAGATAGACATTTTGCAAGTCTCTGAAGAAAGAATTTAGTTAGAAATAGAAGAATACGGTGAAATCAATCTACGGCGGAATTACTTGTGATCTACAAAAATGTGAATAAAACTCGGTGACAATTAAAAACAAACAAACAAGAAAGACCAATCATGCTTAAAGCATTGATTATGAAACACTTTCCAACTTCAATGCAATTTTATTTAAACAAGTCTAAAATGCAATACATTCCTCGGTAATATTTTAAAACTTATCACAATACTACATTAATTTATTATATTTGAAAACTTCATCGAAAACAACTGAAATTCATTCAAATGACGTCATAGAAAAAATAACAAGCCTGGATCTCTCTATAAAAACAGCATTTCATTCATAACATTTTCTCATTCATTTCATTCATCACAATACTATAATAATTTATTTTATTTAAAAATTAAGACCATGGAGCTACAAGTAATTAAACTCTATGCTTAAAACTTCATCGAAAAAAATCGTCCTTCTCTTTGTAAAATCAATGAATATTTCATTTATATCAGCTATGCAGACTCCATGGGCTAAATAATTTTGTGTTAAAGCAATACAGCAATTCTAATACAACTCATTCTACATATTTTGCTGTTTACATTTCACATAAGTGAAAAATAGGCTTCGTTGTAGAAATAATCAAATTTGGATGATCATTTAAACTCAAATATATTGTAATTGCGTTGTTTCAGTATGTAGATGCACAGAATTTAAGCAAAAATAAAGTGGTTTTAGGACGGATACAACACTCAATATGAATGAAAAAGAACTTAAAAAATAACGATTTTGAGACAAGGTGGATGCCATATATCATTTTGAAGTGGGTCATATGATCTTTTCATATCATGGTCACATGATCGCTTCATATAAGAGGTGTAATTATTATTTTAATTTTTATTTAAAAAACTACTGAATATATTTCGCTGAATTTTTTTTTGTATATTTTATGGAACAATTTGAATATTACCTAAAATTTTCGAAGCAATTTGTGAATTTTAAATCCGCTTAAAAAATGTTTGAAAATTTAGGTCCCATAGGGCTCAATGTATTTCATTTTTCCAACAAGGTTCAATCCAAAACTAATTGGGTGATATTATTCATTTATATTCCCATAGGTCCTACAGACCGTCTGAACAACATACTAAAATTTCATTTTGATTAAGTCATTTTTACGGCAGTTATCGTGCTAACGGACAGACAGACAGACAGACAGACAAAATGAACAAAGTCATAAACACTTTTCAACTTTGTTGTAAAGTGTTAAAAATGGCTTGTTGCTTTTGTCTATATTTAAAAGTCTACTATTTTCTTTTTTTTTTTTAATTTTCGAATGCTTTAAGTATAATTCCAGATCATACCATCACTCTAAAAATAACCTTGAGTTTGTAGCCCAAGAATTACTTTTTAAATGCAATGGACGTATGTGCAAGTGTTAAATTTTTATTAAAAAAAAATTGTATTTACAAATCTAAAAATCTTTTAATATTTTGAATTTTCGAATGCTTTGAGCACATGATGAATGTTTTGATATTGCAACCTCACAAAGGAGGGGGGGAAAAACGCGAATTTGTAGCCCAAGAATTAGCGCTTTAATTGGGCAGGACACACAAGTAAAAATTGTGGGATTGTTTGAAAATATTTGTAAATAATTAAAAGACCATTTTTTTGTTTATTATGTTTTAATGTTTCGTAATGAGCATTCTCATATCATTACATCACTTAAAAGAAAAAACGCGAGTCTCTAGGCCAAAAATTAGCATTTTAAATAGTGAGACCACATACAAGCATATTTACACCTCATATAGTCTGATGGAAATTAATAGGATAGATTTCCTACTTGCAGAATGTACTGAGTCAAATTTCATATTCATTTGCCATATTCATTCAATTTCAATTGTCATTCAAAACAGTTCCTCAAAAAATCAAACAGCAACTACTACCGCCATATATCATCGGAAAAAAATAAAAGTGATGAAATAAAATCTTCTGAATCCGTCATGTTCTTTATTAAATAAATCGAACAAGAACAACAAGGAGATTAAACCAAATAATTATCCTTAAGCTGGCTAATCATGTGACAGGGAGGGGGAGGGGAAAAAAGAAAAAAAAACTTCGAGAAATGCAATTTCTTTTTTCAAATGACATTTCTTTTTAAACATTATTTTCATTTGCCTGCCGGTGATATTGGCAATTTTGTTTATATTTTATTGTGTGGCTGATTGTATATTTTATTCTTTATGTTTAGCAACACTGGCTTTAAACTTTATGTGTACTTTATGTGCAGCAACAGTAATTAAGGTTTGACCATCTATGCACATGTAAGCAATAGGCTTCAAATATTTTTCCATTTTTGAAAATATCTCTATCTCTTCATTATTATTCTTGGTTCATTTTGTATAGTTCACTGAGGTGTAAAATAATGTTGCATGTGTGTGTGTGTGTGTGTGTGTGTGTGTGTGTTCGAAAGAAAACTGAATTTCCTAAAGTAATACAGTTAAAAAAGTAACCTGCTGTTGTGTTGTACTACTGTTGAAATGAGGCCCTAAATCAAAGATCAATTTCACAACAAAGGATCGGGGCCAACGGCCGTACCGTGCTGAAAACACCGGTTCTCGTTAGATCACCGAAGTCAAGCAGCATCGGGCGCGGTTAGTACTTGGTGGGTGACCACCTCGGAACACCGCGTGCTGTTGGCCATCTCGGGTGCGGTATCCCCGTGGTTTGCGCGCTAGATTTGCACGCTGCCACAAATGCCGCCGTGTTCATGCGGAGTACGATCACGTTAAACATGTGGGTCCGTAAGTCCTTCCGAGAGGTTGGTGGTAGGGGAAGGAGGGTACGGTCCCTGTGGATGCCTCCCCCACTGGGTTCCGGTCTAAATTGGGTGGCACTAAATTGGGTCCATACAGTTACCTTACACCTTTCTGGTAGGTCGGACGGTCTGGGTCTTAACAACAACAAAGGATCAATTAGTTTTACGAGTGCATAACTTATTAAAATAATTTTATAATTAAAATGATTTCATAATTAAATTATTTTTTCTTAGTTTCAAGGCATAACTCTTCATTTATTACACTCCTGGGTGTTTTACTCCAATACTGGAATTATATAAAATTACTTTAGAAACTGATAATAAAATAAACGTCAATACATAAACACAATATAAGCCGACATAAATTTATAATTCGGCTCATAAAGGCGAATGACGAAGGTCAAAGTGCCTGGCCATTTGAAAAAAAAAAATAAAATAAAATAAAAATAAATAAATAATTCGGCTCACTTGGATTTGATTATAGTTTAAGTAGGCAACACATTTTAAATGAAGTTTCACGGAGAAATCAAAATTTGAAAATATGGCAGAGAAATGTTTGTGTTCATGGGACAAATTAATTTTACGACCAAATTCGATTTCAATCATTGCAGTAATTTAGAAAAAAAAAAACCTGCTGCATAAATTCGCGGACAGATGGCATGAATTATTTCTAAAAAATATTATTCCGTAATTAACGACATTTTATAAAGTTCTTATGGTTTTTGAGGCAATCGTCAAGTTGAAAAAGAGAAAACAAAAATTTCGTTTTATAACACTTTACAACATAGTTGAAAAGTGTTTATAACTTTGTTTATTCTGTCTGTCTGTCTGTCCATTAGCACGATAACTGCTGTAAAAATGACTTTATCAAAATGAAATTTTAGTATGTTGTTCAGACGGTCTGTGGGACATATGGGAATATAAATGAATAATATCACCCAATTAGTTTTGGACTGAACCCGGGTTGAAACAATGAAATACACTGAACCCTATGGGACCTAATTTTTCAAACATTTTTTTAAGCGAATTTAAAATTCACAAATTGCTTCGAAAGTTTTAGGAAATATTCAAATTATCCCATAAAAAATATGAAAAAAATTTCAGCAAAATATATTCGGTAATTTTTTTAAATAAAAATTAAAAGAATAATTACACCCATATTATATGAAGAGATCAAGTGACTCACTTCAAAATAAAATATGGCATCCATCTTGTGTTAAAATCGTGATTTTTAAAGTTCTTTTTAATTTATATGTAGTGTTGTATGCGTCCTAAAACCGCTTTATTTTTGCTTAATTTCTGTGCATCTACATTCTGAAACAACGCAATTACAATATATTTGAGTTGAAATGTCTAATTTTCAATTATGCAGAATGTAAAAACATAAAGATGTAAGATGAGTTGTATAAGAATTGCTGAATTTTTTTAAAGTAAAATTATTTAGCTCTGGAGTCTAGAATATAGGTAATATGAATCAAACATTCATTGATTTTATATAGAGAACAGACGATTTTAAAGACTTTTTCGATGAAATTTTAAACATAGAGTTATATTTCGTTTACCTCCATGGTTTTAAGTTTTCAAATAAAATAAATTATTGTAGTATTGTGATGAATGAAAGGAATGGAATAAAAGTGTACGAATGAAATATTTACAGCTTTTACATAGAGAGCCAGGCGATTTATATTTCAATGACGTCATTTAAATAAAGTTCATTTTTTTCGATGAAGTTTTAAAGTTTTCAAATGTAATAAATTATTGTATTATTGCGATAATTTTAAGAATATTATCGCTGAATGTATCGCATTTTAGATATGTTTAAACCACAGGCGACTTATATTTCAATGAATTTGAATAAAGTTCATTTTTTTCGATGAAGTTTTAAGTTTTCAAATATAATAAATTAATGTAGTATTGTCATAATTTTAAAAATATTACAGCTGAATGTATCACATTTTAGAGATGTTTAAATAAAATTGCATTGCAGTTGAAAAATATTTCATAATTAATGCTTTATGCATGATTGATCTTTCTTGTTAAAGATTGTAATGCTTATATCTCGAAAAATAAAAGTACCTGCTATAAATAGTAAGTCATTTGCAGCCCTTTAAATCGATATCTACTGTTTATAATAGCAAAGAACTTCAGCGAACCAAATATACTCATCCTATTAGTAAGATATTTTAACGTAAACACTAAGAAGAAATCAGAAAATGTAAAGTTATTACACTTTATACAGGCAATGTTCAACTTAGAACTTGCATCACAAAAACTTGCCTCACATGTTACAATTTAATACGCGCGGTCAAACTTGTATAAATTTGACATTCGCTCGTAACTTAGGAAAAGTACGTTATTATATATATTTCTTTTGTTACCATAGTTCCATATTATCTGTTGTGAACGAAACAAATGAGACTGATAACAACGAAAACTTATTGAAATTCTTGGAATTTCATTTTAAAAGACGCTATTCACACAAAAATATTTCGGTTCCATCGGACTAGAGATACCACATACTTTGTGTGAGTATATGTTTTAGTCTAGTGTGTGTGTGTGTATATATATATATATATATATATATATATATATATATATGTATGTGTGCGTGTGTGTGTGTGTGTGTGTGCGCGCGTATACGAGTGAGTGTGGATGCGATATCTTATGAACGAATGGGGCGTTGTAAAAGAAATTTGGTAAATTATTACAATCAATGAATACTAGCACACTATTGATTTTAAACGCAATCGGGTGTTCAAAAGAGCCCCCCCCCCCCATCCAATTTTCGAATAAATTTAAAAAAAAAATTATTCAAAAACCAGGACTTTCAGTGATATTAAATAAATAATCAACACATACGTAATTTTTTATTACAAAACGAATGGCACATTGTTTAAACCGATCTTGAGATATTGCACATTTTTCAAATAAATTTAACAAAAAAAAATTTTTTTGTTTAAGAAGTATCCTTAAATAGGTTGATTTTCATATGCAATATCATGGGACAACTTTAATAGCATCGTTCTCGTGGATCTAGCTTGCTTCATTCATAAGAGAAGAAAGACATCTATTTATTAAAACTCCAACTATCGTTTTATATGAAAAGCGTGTCTCCCGGCCTGTTTGTCTATATGCATCACAAATTCAGCGACAATTTGATGATCTTGGCGACGAACTAGTGAAATATCGCCGATATAGAGAGTTATGAAAATGTCACTAATTTGACGAACGTGAAATGGGGAAAAATAAAACGTTTAATTAACGAAAATAACGCCAAATTGATAAAAAATTCAATATCTTGTTAAATGAAGTTCAATTTCTTTGATAATCTTTGTCACTTCGGAAGCATTAATATTCTTGAAGCAGAGAAAGTCCTGTGTTGCCCACATCAGATTTTTTAATGATGGATCCTTTTTTTAATATCTGGAACTTAAAGAGGCTTTCATTTTTTTAGATTTAAAATCTTGCAAAGGGAATATGTTTTCAGATGACTATCATTAAGTTAATTGCTTGACAAAATGTAGTTCCGTACCGGGGGGGGGGGGGGGGGGGGAGAGAAATCTGATGTAGGCAGCACATGACTTTCCCTGCATATTCACGTTCTCTCTTTATTTCTCCAATATTTTTATTAAACTGAGTTTAATTGTACAAAATAACAGCCATAATTACTTTGAAACTGAATTTGCACTTTTAATTCAGTTTTTGCTTTCATTTGGTAACTGGACATAGTTTCAAAGATAGCGCAGCGAAAATGCGAAAAAACTACAATATCTCGAAAACGGCTACTCCTAGAGTAATGGGATTGCTCTTATTCTTTTTCTCGTCAAAATCACGTATAAAATAAGCATTTAATTGATATATTTAAGCATACGTAGTCTTTTATAATTAAATTAAACGATTTTTGCGGGCCATTTCACAAAAAAGGCAGGATCTTTTTTTTTCCGAATCGTACCAAAATCTAATCAGCACCAGGTTTAAATACAAGCGATTTATCTACCAAATTTTGTTAAATTTGGTCTAGAATTTTTCAGCTAGAATGGATACAGGCAATTTTTGAGGGCCATTTCGTAAGAAAAGGCGGGTTCTTTTATCCCGAATCGTACTAAAATCTAATTAGCACCACGGTCACATACAAGTGACTTACCTACCAAATTTCATGAAATTTGGTCCATTAGTTCTTGAGTTAGAGTGGATACACACATTGCACAGATAGACACACACACACAGATGTCACGCTAAAAATAGTTTTTCCGTGTTCTAAAGATTCCAAAAAGTGTAGATCCATCGAAAACTCGAGTTCGATTTTAGGCATGATTCCATTACTTTCCCTATACGTTACCGTGTAATACAGGGAAAGTAAAAATCTGATGTGGGCAGCACATGACTTTCCCTGCAGACTCATATTCTCGTTATCTTTATTCTAATTAAATTTAATTCACTTTTAATTCAATTTTCGTTCTCATTTGGTAACTGAACTTATTTTCAAGGGTGGCGTAGAGAAAATACGAAAAAACTAAAATATCTCGAGAACGATTAGCCCTAGTGTAATGGAGTTGGTCTTATTCTTTTCTTCGTCAAAAATTACGTATAAAACGAGCATTTAATGGATATATTTGAGCATACATAGTTTTTTATTTTAGATTTTGACGATTTTTGCGGGCCATTTTGCAAAAACAGACAGGTTATTTTTTTCCGAATCGTACCAAAATCTAATCAGCACCAGGGTGACCCACAAGCAACTTATCTACCGAATTTGTGAAATTTAGTACATTAGTTTTTTAGCTAGAGTGGATACAGACTTTTGCGAGCCATTTCGCAAAAAAAGGCGGGTTCTTTTATCCCGAATCGTACCCAAAACTAATCAGCACCAGATTTACCAACAAGTGACTTACCCACCAAATTTTATAAAATTCGATCAATTAGTCTTTTAGTTAAAGTGGATACAAAATCTGCACAGACAGACAGACACACACACACACAGACGTCACGCTAAAAATAGTTTTTTTCGTATTCTAGAGGTCTCGAAACGTGTAGATCCGTCAAAAACTCGAGTTGCGATTTTCGGCATGATTCCAATACTTTCCCTATACATTACCATGTATTGCAGGGAAAGTGAAAATGCACTAAACAACGTCCTGCATCAGGCTGGGTTAAACGCGAAGATTGTTGAAACGCTGGAATCGTATCTACCCGCGAGACAAGCACCAGTTAAACAATAGATGGACATGATCGAAGTATGCATTGTAATGGCGAGAAGGTTTGGGTTCATGGGGTTCAATGCCTGGATTACGAATGCGATAATCAATAATGTATCGATGCAGGAAGTAGATAATCAATAACTGTAATTGTTTCAGTTCTTTCTTTTGAATCAGATGCCGCCACAGGAAGATCATGCTTAGTACAAAACATTAGAATATTAGTCTGAAGCGGGAGTTCCTATTCTAACAGAGTTATGAACTCTGTCAAGGAGATAGATCTCTTCCAGTTCTTACATGAATTAATTAGATAATACTTAGATAATATTAGATAATTAATTAGACTCACAAAGAAAACTTTACATTTTCTTAATATCTCCGGAAAGAATTAACAGTCAGAAATACCAACAGTGTAAAAATGTTCAGAAATGACCGGACTTAACAACTAGACAATACAGAAACCACTCACGGATTTCTACAAAAATTTAAAATTGTTTAAAGCTTTTAAATTCAATTTCTAACATTAAGAAGTTTTTTAAAAGCCATCACGAACCGTAGAAACATTGTTAAATCAAGAAAAACGCCGAAAATATTTTTAACAAGAACTGAACTCGAAAAAGAAAACTAAAATCTGGAACTTACAATAAATCTTCAAATCATTAGTGTTCCTTGATTTAGGAAATGCTGAAAAGGCACATTAGTAGAATAATGATTCAAGTCCATAACTTACCTATAGAAAACAGAAAACAGTACATTACATAAGAATATTTTACACAATTAAATTCTACACATATACAAAAATAAATAAATAAATATATATATATATATATATATAAACAGGGCGTCCCAAAACATTGACCTCGGCTTTTATTCGTTAAATATTGAGATTCCATTCAGATTCTTATAAACTAATACAATTTGGAGAATGGACTGGGATATCTAATTTCTAGTCGGTTTAACATAACAAATAGAAAAATGTAATATAATTAGAAGGTATAACGATAAAAAAAAATAGTCATTGCTTTTCTTTTATTGTTTTTGTTGTCTCTTACTATCATACATAATCATCATTGTTATTTTATTATTTTCGTACCAATATTATCGTGATATTGATAATTATTACTATTTTTGAATAACTTTGGCTATTTCTATAATGGTGCCATCTTGTTAACGTTGCTCAATATTGTTATACACTTCTGTTTTTATTGTTATTTTATCTGATAAGGTTTTTATGTTGTGTTATATAATTTTGAGTATGTGTGCCATGTATTTTTGTCATGGTTGTGTTGTTACGTAGCAATGACACTGTTTCGAACAAAATTAGTAAGGCCAAAAGGGGTTGGGGGTGATCAATGACCATTTAGGAGATTTTGAATGTAATATTTTCAAATCTCGAATTGAAAAATACGGAGCAGTTGAATGAACGGCCGAAATTCGGCCTTTCATTCAACTGCTCCGTATTCTCAAGTGAGCTGGATGGTCTGAGTTCTCAGATAGCTATTGAATACGCACTTATCTCTGCCACAAGTACGCCACAAGACCTACAGATGAACATCTTCAGCCAATTCTGAAAATCAGTACAACCGCTTTGACGCCAAACATCGATGACAGAATGAAGCTGAAAAGATGTCAAGTATCTAGATATTGGAAATAATGCGCTGCTTTGTAACCGTCGTGACTTAATGCCACATTGATTTTGATGTATACCTTTCATATACATAAATATTTTTTACATAAAGTTATTGTTTAATTGAATCCCGGCCCGCTGATATACTTTGAAAGAAAAATTGGCAAGTTGCAAGATTGAGTTTGACACCCCTGGTCTAAGCTGGTAACTATACAGCATCAGAGAAGGTTGAATTATAAATTCCTACAGCACCAGAGAAGGTTGAATTATAAATTCCTACAACACCGGAGAAGGTTGAATTATAAATTCCTACAGCATTGGGGAAAAAATTATATGATACTTTTCTATGCACTGGAGAAATTAAATTACAAATACATAAAATTGAACAATACTCGCAGATTCAAAGCTAAACTACAGATTATTTCCCCGAATCGCATTAAAAATTGGCATACATTGATAAACTGAAACTTAAATATACTGCTTGAATCCAATTGCCAAGAACGGACGTAGAGGGATCTAATAATCATCCTTCCCACGAAATGATTCGCATGATCTGTCCAATTCTTATGATTCCCACGTTTCCCCTAATTAGACAAGACACGTGAGCCAGAACCAACTTCAGGGACCGCGAAGCGAGTCGGTTATTAATGGAGAACCACGGGAAATGGGCCAGATTAGGGTGGGAGCTACACGCAATGGATATAGGGATGAGGTATAAATATGGAAAAACAAATACAAGGGGAAATCATGAAGAGATTGCCTTGCACAAAACTCGCAACTAAAAGTAGAAAAGAACGAGAATAACAGCAATTTATAGGCTTATACTGTCTCACTTTACGTTAATACAGTGAAAAACTATCTGGAGTGAGAGTCTCCGCTCGACTTTCTTATCATATATGCATACATCTGAGTGAGACTGACTAACTGACTAACTAGTAACTGACTAACTGACTAACTCTGGAGTGAGAGTCTCTGCTCGACTTTCTTATCATATATGCATACATCTGAGTGAGACTGACTAACTGACTAACTAGTAACTGACTAACTGACTAACTCTGGAGTGAGAGTCTCCGCTCGACTTTCTTATCATATATGCATACATCTGAGTGAGACTGACTAACTGACTAACTAAGAGATGAATTACGCAGCGCAAACTGCTGAAGGTAGATTCTCGAAATTTTGCATATACGTGGGACTTGACCTATAAATAATGAAAAAAATATAAAATCTTAGCATTTTGGTCGAAAAATTTATAAATCTCGGAAATTTTTGTTCCAACACTCTTGCAGCTATCACTCGTGAACGATTAAACACTCAAAATTAGTTTTTACACCATCGCGCGTAGAAAAAAAAAAAGATCTTACTATTTCTTAATTAACTGTGTACAACCAACCGTTCTTGAGATATTTTAATTTATAGTTATAGCGGGCGATTTTTTTATATTTTAAAATTCAATTTTTTTACATAGTTTTTATTCTATTTGTAACCATAATAACAAGGGTATGTGTCAAATCGTCTGCTGACTATTCTTCCGATCAAATATTGAAAATATTTCGGAGTGAAAATGATCGGAGATGTTTCATATACAGCAATTTCCATGGTAACAGAACAATAAAATGTGCGCCATTTTTAGGACTAAATTTGAAACGGTTTTTAATATTCAGAGCTTTTAAATAAACGCGTGGGTACCACATTTAGGAAGGACTAGACATTTCGCTTTCCAGAAGCGTGTGTTAATCCTATTCCATGTGTTTAGATCCATCTGTATCACAAACTTTTACTCTCAACATGAAAAAAAATGTATCTTTTGCAGATTTCGTCTCCAGGTTATTCTTTGAAAATATTTTGTAAAAATTGAAAACTTTTTTCTGTTTGTTCTGACTGACAACAGCTTAGTGATGTCGGTGAATTGGCTGTATTTGTTTTTATCCGTGTTAATGCCGTCGAGCCCGGGATATAACAATCCTTTCTTCTGGTTTCAACCAATCTTCTATACAATTAATGTTATTTTAAACGTTCATAATGAACTTCCAGCTGTACGCATTTCGGATATAACGATCTTAAAATCCCCAGTAATAAAAAAAATTATTTTGGTATATTCAAAAATTTTGAAACACAATTTATTTTCTATCTGCGACGCATAGAATACTTCGAAACCTGTGACGATGAGCTAGTGATATTTGAAGATTCGTGGACATAAATAATGTCACAGAGAGAAATGTTATCATCGAGGATTCGACGTCTGATATAAAACGGAGAAAATAACAGGAAAGCGACCTGCCATCGATTGCCGATGTGAAAACGGCAATTTCTATTGCCTGCCAATTTGTATCTGCCTAAACTATGGAGCAGAAAATAATTAACTCATTTTTAATTATTAATACAGTCTTAAAACACGCTTATCTATCAAAAGCTCAAATTCGAGATTTTTGGCGGAAACATTTTCTCTATTTTATAGTATGAGAAAGTGAACATTTACAGAACGAAACGAAAGATAAAGTGTTCTAAGCGTTCTTAATTGCAATTCACCCACTTCCTACGTAATGCAATGGCTTTAAATCCACGAATGACAAAAAATCCTATATCGCTTTAGTACACACCGTCGTTAGACTTAAAGCGTTAAATTATGCAGAAACGTGATAATTTGGGGGGGGGTTAGCCCATTGTGGCAAAGAAATTACGTCAGGTAAAAACTGGCGGATTCGCGTACATCTGACGAAAATTCAAATTGAAATTTCCAACCCTAATCTAATACTTGCTCTATATACATTACAATGCATTGTAGGGAAAGTAAACAGAATGTCAGTCGAAAACTCGAGTTCCTACTTTCGATCCTACTCCCATGCTTTCCCATATCGGGAAAAAAAAAATTATGTGGGCAGCCCATGACTTTTCCTAGACTCAAATTCAATTTTTTCTTTCATAATCCATTAATTTGAGTCAAATTGCTCAAAATGGCACAGCAGTTTCAATACGCCTTCTTTCTTTATGGGGCCGCATTTTAAAATACCGGCAACTGCTTTATTAAAAAAAAAAAAAAAAAAATACTGTGTTCAATACTAGAGCCGTCTTCATTTTGTCGCCAAAAATTGCATATAAAACAGGCATTATATTTGAGAATATTTAAATTTTTATTTCAGATTTTGACGAAAATTTCTACGGGCCATTTTGCATAAAAAGACTACAGAAGTTCTATTTTTCCGAATCATAGCAAAATGTAATCAGCACCAAGGAAATTTACGAATGACCTATGTACCGAATTTTAAGAAATTTTATATAATATTTTTGAACTGCAATGACATCCTCGAAATTCCAAAAAATTTAAATATCCCGAGAGCGGTTCATCCTAATGGAGTTAGTCTAATTCATTTATTCATCAAAGATTACGCACAAAACAAACATTTATGTAAAATATTTAAACCCAATTAGTCTTTTATTTTAGATTTTGACAATTTTTGCGGGTCATTTCCCAGAAATAGGCAGGTTCCATTTCTCCTTATTAAAACCACATTTAATCAGCGGAAGCTAACCCACGAGTGTACCACGAACCAAGTTTTGTGGCATTTCATTGCAAATAGTTTTCATTTAGAGTAGACAGATACATGTATTGCAAATATACACATACAGACAGACGAACACATGCGATGGCGGATTCGTGTTCTAGAGTACCTGAAACGTGTTAATCCGTCGAAAACTCGAGTTCCGATTTTCGACCTCATTCCAATACCTTGTATTGTACGGGACAGTAAAAAGAATTCGACTCAAACTTTAAAGCTCGTGTACACTTTTTCCTGGGCATCAAGGGACAGACGCAGATCTAAACGTATTCCTAAAGATCTTGAAGCAAAGCCCCCTCATCATTCCATGCTTCACGCTTTTTAAGTTGCTCCACCAACGGCTACAATGAAAGAAGCCATCTAATGAAGTAACTCCCTCAAGCATCCCATCCCTGCGTTCGTGCATTCTTGATAACAGTTCCAATCATAAAAACTGAAACAAATCAAGCAGTGTACCTTGACCTGCTCTGAGCGATGGGGCGTTGGCAATTGCTTACACAATGCACTTGAATCACTCCAGTTTGCTTAACCTTTCCAGATACTCCAGCATTGGAAGTAACCACTGGGGCATTTGATTCTCTAAAATTGTTATGGTCAATAAAACTGGATTTGATTTCTGGCTTTCTGGAAATAACCTCACCCGACAGGAGCATCCCTTATATAGTACATATAGAGAAGCCTTACCAAGGGCCAAGTCACCCAAGCAACCGCCTGAGGCTTCATGTTTGCAGAAGGCCTCAAAATTTTGTACAGTGCTTTAATTGTATCACTTTGGTATTATTTTAACTCATTAGTGCATCATAGCTAATGCAACTTTTTTGTATTTTATTAAAAAAAAAAAATTCTGCATTGCCACATCATTTGTAAGTCATTTGTATATAACTGTTCAGTTGTCTTTACATACATACAACGCTTTGATTAGGACCACGTTATCAACTTTTAGTTGAGCATATTGAAATCTTGATGCTATAATCCCGACGGTACGCTCTCTGTGTGATTTGGTGGAATTAATGTAGGCTCTGTGTAACATTTTATATTTGTTTTGGTCTCTTAGAGTTTTGGCACTTTGTGATTTTAGGAGGTCTTAATGGATCTCAATCAGTATTGCTTCTTTCTGCATGAACTATCATCTTTTGGTATTAGATAGAAAAACCATGGTTCGGATTATCCACTGGGATAAAATAGTAGAAAAAAAATAGTATATCATAAAGGTCTTCAAAATAATATTGTTGAACCGGGGGAGGGAGCAAAATTCTATGCCAGACCCTAAAATGAAAAGACTGGCGAAATTAATCCGTATTTAATTTTGAACTCTATTCTATGCATAAAAAAGTGAGTTTTTTTTTTTACCGACAGCTTTGTTTAGAATATTCAATGTTTAAAATAGTGAATTTTTTATAGTTTTAAATTTTATTGTAGTGATCATATATAAGCATTTTAGAATTCATATTTTATGAGTTGCAAATATTTCATTTTCTTAAATTTAATGGAAGAGTGATATTTCGTTTATTAAAATATTCTATGCATCGTTGCTTATAGAACGATAAGTTGTTTGTATCTTATTATCTGAGAAAATGGAAAACTCGCCTCTTTTTTGTGAGAATTATTATCACATTTCAAAAAAGAAGACTCCAAATATAACAAGTTCACCGCAAATTGTGAATTTTGTTTACACTACATTCCGCAAGAAAAACGGGTATACTGCTAGCAATACAATAAATCTATATATTATTTCTGTGAGCGTTTTTACTGTGCATTCAAAATCTCGACTAAAATTCAATGAAGAATTCAAACACATATCAAATAAAAGGACACTTCCTGTAGAATCGTGTGTACTTCTTTTTAAACGAAACATGGATTATTTTTTGTAGTTTTTTGTGACTTTTTACAATATCAAGTGGATGCCCCGGAAGTTGATACGTAAGGTAAGTGATACGGTATAGGTTGTGCAGTAACGCGCAATTCTATTTTTGTCTCTTTGAAAAGGGAGAAAGAAGCTTCTCATTTATATCATCACATTAAGGGTGAGCGTCAGTAAATTTTCTGCCCTATCCGCGCTTTGTTAAATTTCGCGGCACACATATTTCGCCGAAATTTTGCTCAAACAGTTGCGAAATATTTTCTTCTAGATAAAATTCTATGCTTAGATTATATTAAAACTAAATTTAATATCCAATAAAACATAAAATATATGTTTTATTTTAATTTAAAATATTTTTGGTGCTGCCATCTGTTGTCGTAATTTAATTCATACCGACTATTTTTATTTTTTAATGAACATTTTTAAATGTCTATTCCTTCTAATACGCTATTAAATACAACAACAGATCATATATAATGCCATAATCACGGAAACATAATTGAACTTGGACTTGAAGACAAAGGAACTTGAAGACAAAACTGCAGTCCTCAGTGATGTACATTCAGATCCCTTATCAAATTTATAGAATGATAAATTACCTTTCCGTGATTGTGGCATTATTATATATGATCTGTTGTTGTATTTAACACTGTATTAGAAGGAATAGATATTTAAAAATGTTCATTAAAAAATAAAAATAATCGGTATGAATTAAATTACGACAACAGATGGCAGCACCAAAAATATTTTGGATTAAAATAAAAAATATATTCTATGTTTTTTGGGGCATTAAATTTAGTTTTAATATAATCTAAGCATTGCATTTTATCTTTCAGAAAGTATTTCGCAACTGTTTGAGCAGTATTTCGGCGAAATATGTGTGCCGCGAAAGTTAACAAAGCGCGGATAGGGCAGAAAATTTACTGACGCTCACCCTTAAGGTACCTAAATATATTTAGGTAGGAGCCTTACGTTTCATGCACGTGTGTTATGTTTTTAGTTATTTTATGTTTTACCCCGATTTAGACCGATATAATTTCGTTGTTCGTCATTGTAATTGTTTGATCTTTCTCTGCACATCATGATTAAAATGTGACGCGGTCGTTTGAAGAAAGTAGGTACGTATAAAAATGGGGTTAGTTGATACTGTCATAACTTACCCCAAATTTCATCAAATTAATTACGTTCGTGTGTTCTCGGGTCAATTATTCGGAATTGACTAAGACTTAAGGTTAAGGTGCATTGCAGTTCAGGAGGAAAATATGAAAATGAAGTACTACATAATGGACGAAATATTAATCACCACAAGAATATATGTAATATTATATCTTTATTTTCATTATTTTAATCTTAATATTATTGATATCGAAAATAATAATTTGCACTCCATAAATACTGTCTGCTTGCATTTTTTGCTATTAGAATAACGGTTTCCTTATCAGCATCAACTTTCCCTAGGGTGGGGCAAATGAATACGCTCCCATTCGGCTAACTAAACAGTCTTTCCTGTGTTTTTTATTCTATTAAGTTTCAATTGGTGTAATCAATAGAGGGAGAAACGAAGTAAATAGTTTCTGCATGTGTAGCTATATGTGAAAAATACTTTCCTATTATTTAAAAACAATTACTTAAGGGTAAAAAAACATGTGCATTGGTTTGAATGGAGCCGTTGCCGCTTTAATACCATTGAAGCTAAACTTACCATTGAACTCAACTCATTGTACAGCTGATTTTTGTTCATACATATTAACAAAAATCAGCTGAATGCATTTAATATAGATCACTTGACTCATTTGTTTAAAATTTACATTTCTAAATAATTACGAACATTTTATACGAATGAATTGCAAATGAAAGCTTAGAAAAAGTACTGATTGTGGTACAATTGCACATAAAAATATGTAACATGAATGCAAATGAAATTCGAGTGGTGACAAACTCCAGATATTTTGTATGTGAAAGACGCAGGCCACCCGACTCACCCTAGGGTATGAGCAGCTGGTTGAGTGACCGGAGATATTTTGTATGTGTAATGATTTACTTTGCGAACACTAAAATTTGGAGTAAAAATCAAAAAGTACTTAAAAGAATTATTAGTTATCAAATGCAGGGATTTTGTTTAACATATAGTATAAAATTCTCAAAGTAGGAAGTCGCAAAAGCAGCGCACTACGCACATCTATTCGATGTTAACGAGCCGTGAGAAACTTTTGCAATACACTAATCAGATAACTTCAAATCAAAGATCTCACATAAGGCAATACACAACTGCGTGAATTTAGACGGAATTGTTTCCATGTGAAATGGACCAGCACTGATTGACGGAAACGTCAGGAAAAGTAACCCGCTCTTTGTGACTGCTGTTGCTCCGGACACAACAGTTTTGTATGCGTTTTGTGCGGTTTGCGGTGGAAAGTTGTTATTACACCCAGCAATTTCACGAAGAGGCGTCCGTCACGCATTCTAATGGAATAGGAAGTTGTGGCGAGAAAAGTACCGCAATGTTTGGCTCTTACCGTTAAAACAACTCACAGAATCAACAGAGTATAGCGTCCGAAAAGTCTGAGGAAAAAATACTTCATTATTTGTATGTTATGATTGGGAAAAGCTACGTCAAGACTGGTGAAAGGAAACACTCAATTAATTCCTTGCATTTGGAGCTAACTTTTGTTTGCTAAAACACATTTTTATTATTGATCTCCTCCTATACCACGGCTAGGTTTGGCATCGCCATCGGACAGAGGAGGCTTCTTGGCAAGAAGATTCTTGATACGTCAGGGGGTCGCCCTGAGTACCTCTGTCATATAGACACGTAGGAGGGTGGAATATTGTTCCATCCTCCTAGATCTTCTCCTATACCACGACTAGGTTTGGCAACGCCATCGGACAGAGGAGGCTTCTTGGCAAGAAGATTCTTGATACGTCAGGGGGTCGCCCTGAGTACCTCTGTCATATAGACACCTAGGAGGGTGGAATATTTTTCCATCCTCCTAGATCTTCTCCTATACCACGACTAGGTTTGGCATCGCCATCGGACAGAGGAGGCTTCGTGGCAAGAAGATTCTTGATACGTCCGGGGTCGCACCCAGTACCTCTGTCATAGAGACACCTAGGAGGATGAAATAATGTTCCATCCTCCTAGATAGACACCTGCATCCGACGGAAGTGTCAAATTTGATCAGGGCGCTTCTCCGCGCGTTTAGGGGCGACCAAGTAGCTCTTATCGGACAGTCATCTACACACGAAAAAGGTGCCTAACCTGATCAGGTCGTTAAACTCAAATTTCACAGTTAAAGTTCAAACGTAAGCTTTTTAAATAATTAAATTAAATACTGGAGATGCAGGAATACAGAGAAATCTGCGTGAAATGGCATCTGCCCAAGACGAAATTCTACTGAATGTATAAACTTTTTACAATTCTGAAAATCGGCATTTGCTCTGACAAAATACCTGCCAGGCGAAATTATTGCTAAATCTCCTGCAAATCATCTTTTCGGCAAATTTTGCCTCATACTGATTAAGTTTACTCTAAAAATTATTAAAACATTTATATATTAAAGGAAATAAAAAATAAAAAATAAAATTGGAGACTGAGACAACAAATGTTTATATTTAACCTAAAATAGGGGAAAAGAAAAGAAATAATATTATTCCAGTTACCCAATTGCCGCGGAAAAGATATTAATGATTCTTGTAAATACTTAATTAACTCGTAAGATATCATCCATGAATTGCTATACAGAAAAGAAAATATCTAAAAACAAAATTATTTACATACAGTTTGACAAAACGTTTTATACTTGAATTTCTTTTTTTCTAATCAATATTCAGCTATAGGATGCTGAACTCGTATTTGTTCTGACTTCGAATTAAATTCATTTGTAGTACTAACTAGCCACTCCAGCCTTCATTAATCAGCAACATCATGGTTTTAATTCTAATAACAAAAACAATTGAATATTGTTTTACAAATGACTAAAATATATTTACGGCATATTGCCTATCCCCGAGGGAAAACGGTATTTAAAGGCAATCATTGTTATTATTCAAAGTTCTAGGTCGCTTGACCTTGGCGATTTATTTGGTGACTTTTTTTCTAGAACTTTTAACAGAGAGTGCATAAACTGATCACCGTTCAGTTAGTAAGTTGGAGTGATACGAGTAAAAGTGAATTTTAAATCTTTAAGTAAGTTTAACTTTTAATTTTGTTTGTGAAAAAAAAAAATTGTCAATGTTGTTAACTTTTTACACGGCTCCAACTGTCTTATTTTGTTTTGTCTTTTATTTGTATATTGTTTGTTTTATTTAATGGTTTTTCAGTAATTTAATATTTTATTTGGTTTTTACTTGGTTCTAAATTGCTAATTATTTCCTAATTTAAATTGGACGTACCTATTCATTCAAGACACTATTTTGACTTTTTCTCAAATTTTATTTTGATGTACCTGTGAAACTTTATGTCTATTCCATGTATGTTGTCTGTCCTTTGGGTTAGCTAGCTGGTCTGGGTAATAAAAAAATAGTGCAAAAGTGAATTGTAAATACATAAGTGTCTTAAGAGTCTAATCTTCTGTTCTGTGAATGGGTCGAGGCATTTAATTGCTGTTTATTGTGCATAAGAGTTGTGCCTGTGACTAAGATAGTTAGAGTTATCAATTGTATATTGCCTCTGTTTACGCTTCCAGTACTCTTATTAAAGCGTTAATTATCCGGAAATTTGGACTTATCCTTGTATCTTACAAGTACACCTATGATTCCATGATACTTCACAATAATATACTAATCTTTTTCACAATGTATGATACGGAAGTTATAACCTGCCCAAGTTAAAGTACCCTTTCCTTTCCTAATTTTTATTCTAAATTCATTTTCCTTGTCACGCGCTTATCGTAACCTTAGTAAATTCTATACCAAGCCATTAAGATTACCACAGCATAAACGTATTCCTTCTTCTCATGGACATATGCAATCTTAGCAACCGATCTAAATCACAGCGTAAACATTTTCCTAACAATTTATCTATATGATGCAGATTTCTCAGTTTTCAAAGACTGTAATCACAAACTATACGACTGACATCTGCCTATAACATAAGCTTCCCACGATTAATTTCCCCGTCGTTACTTTCTCTTTTGAAAGAAAAAGCAAGGATCCCATGATCCCATACTTTAAACGCACTGTATCAGCGATAAAACAGTCTGGGAAGCCTAGTAAGTGTGTGTAGATTTCTCATGAGAAAGTCAGACTGCTCTGAGAACTCGGCAGATTTGGTGGATCCCGGCCAATGTACTAAACATGCATCCAGATCATGAAATGGTAATAAATAGGATTTAAATACAAATGAACAGCCTCATTGGATATGGCAACCAATCACGACATGTATGAACCGGAAATCGTAAAGCAAACTGATTATCACGCTTATTTACATGATCCAAAATTGTAAAAAACGGTCCCATACAGAAAAAAGAAAAACATCCATTGAATTTTGCAGTGAGCAATGCAAGAGCAAAACGAATCCCCCACCCCACCCCCCACCCCCCATCAAAAGAACGTGCAATTATTGTGCAACACATAACCCGATACACGTGCATAAACTGAAAAAGAGGAGGAAACAGAGTTCAAACATCTATCCTAATAATGTAATTAGAAATCAGGTATGAGACGGCAGTCTACACATTTAATCCTCAAACAGTTGTGTGTAAAGGTTGCGGCACGCTTTTCTTATCTTTCACACTTCGATGAAGCTGATGGCACCGTGGGATACATACCCATGCTCTTAATTAGATTTCCAGCATCCTGGAGTGTTACAAAACAAGATACACACGTTTCTGATTATACTTCATATAAAACTTCATACTCATTACCATTAAAGGGTGTAAGGAATTCAGAGAAAACTTTATTATCACAATTATGGAAAACTTTCCACAGTGAACAAAAGGGTAGTCCAAAGATAAAACTTTGATGCCGAGCCAAGGCACACTTTTATTATTATTGTTATTAGTATTATTACTTTTATTTATTATTATTATTATTATTATTACTTTAATTAATTATTATTATTATTATTATTATTACTTTAATGCATTATTATTATCGTTATTATTGTTATTATTACTATTATTTTTTTATACTTAAAAGGATATCTTCCCTCTAGTTGCTTGTTTCAGTTTCCCATTTTAACCTATGGAAAATAGACCCTGATCTCCGGATCGTTTAGTTTTTAAGATTTTTCCCGCTGTTCTTTTGCCAAGCGTAGATGATAAACAGAGGATATATTGAGCTTTTTTAAAAATGGACTAAAAACTTTTAGAAGTACTTATAATATGTATCGAAAAGCAATGCATTCATTTTACAACATTCGAAATATTTCCAATTATTTTAACGTTTTTTAAAAAAGCACAATTCTTCCCGTATTTAGTATCTATACTTGACAAAAAACGGTGGGAAATATCTTAAAAATTAAACGAGCTAAAGGTTAGGGAGGGGGGGGGGGGGGTATATCCTTTTAGCTATAGCATTTGTGTTGTAAAATGTCATCTTTCTAAAGACGGTGCTCAATTTTTTATACATATATTGCAAAAACTCATTTATATAATATTACCACCATACGCAATTTTGTAAACATATCATAAAAAAAATTTGATGTGGGCAGCACATAACTTCCCTTATATAATGCAATGAATTTACTACTTTTACAGTAAAAACAAATAGATTATTTTTATAGCAGTTATTAATATTATTTCCAAAATATTGAATTTTCGTCAATAAGTCGTCATTTTCCATGTTGTCATCATCAATAAGTCGTCATTGATTTAGCGTCATTTTTATCCATTTGGCGAGTTTTTCGTTAATTTAGCAACATTTAAAAATTCGCCAAGTTCCACCAAATTCGTCGCCAAAATCTCTCCAAGAGTTATGGGCGAAGAAATAAGCTATTCTTATAGCAGATAAATGACTATTGGCGTTCAAATACAAAAGTATTACACAAAGTTTTTTTTTTTTCATGAATGGAACGAGCTAAATCCACAAGAGTGAAGTCACCAAATTTATCTCATGGTAATACATATGAAAAGTGAACATGTTTCTCAATAGGAAATATTTTTTTTTTATTTTATATGACTTTTTGATAATTTTTTTGAAAAATGTACAATATCTCGAGAATGGTTCATGTTAGCGTTTTATAATTTATGTCAATCGTTTTCTAATGAAAAATTACATAAGAAATGTCTATTTGCGTAACTTTTTTAGTGGTTTTGATTTTTTGACGATTTTTTCAAAATTTCACTCGAAAATTTAGGGGAGTTCTGAACATTCGATTGCGTATAAAAACAATAGGCTTCCAATGTTTACGGATTGTGATTTTTGTGCCAAATTTTGTTCGAATCGGTCCATTCGTTCGTCAGTTATCGTCTCCACAGACTCATTGACACACACTCACAGACATCACTTCAAAAATATTTGATTCGTGATCAGGTATGCTTGAAACGTGCTCTCCCGTCGAAAACTCGATTTCGAATTTTCGACCCCGTCACAATACTTTCCTTATACATTATGTATATAAGGAAAGTAAAAATATAAAACATTTCACTAAAGCTCCAGACCTTCAGATTTTTTAAAGATTTCAATATTTAGCAGTAAAGTTAATGGCCGTTTGGAGTATAGACCATGGGAATTCTAAAGTATATAATTTCTAGGTTGCTAATATTAATCTCAGAAAAATCTTTGAAGATTCGTCCCTGACAACTTGTAATAATGTTACTGGGAGCAAGCATCTCAGAGGGGAGATGATTATAAAAAGTTCATCAAACGTCCATAGTATTTCAATATGCTCATCACTAAAGTGTGTTTGTTCATCATGCAAATTGGATAACAGAACCTCTTTGCATAATTAATATAATATTTACTTATTTAATGACTATCATAACATTTTCAAACCCATATGAAATGAACAGCTTCGTAGATTATTCCCATTCAATAAGTTCTCTCCTTTACATTAAAAACTATGGACACTGCAGCTTCACTGCTGTTGGAAATGCCAGTTCGTAAAAGTTCATCACGCATGGTGAATGGCAGAACGTGTTTTCATAATTAATATTTACTTATTTGTTGTCTATTATAGCATTTTTAAACTTTTCAAACCCATATAAAATGAAGAATCACAGCTTCGCGCGCGTAGATTAATCCAGTTCAGTACTCTTCTCTACAGTATGCACTATGGATTGCAGCGATACTGTTGTTGTTGTTGAGACCCAGACCGTCCGACCCACCAGAAAGGTGTAAGATAACTGTTTGGACGGCCGGGAAGCGATATTGTTGGAAAGAGCAGGTTGTAAATTCTTACAAGTTCTTGAAAATTTTAAAATACATTGTTAATATGACTAATAAAATATTTTATTGATCTGTTCATCATGCATGGTGGATAGCAGAACATCTTTGCATAATTAATATTTGCTTATTTATCAATTATTATAACATTTTAAAACCCCTATAAAATGAAGAATCACAGTTTCGTGGATTAATCCAATTCAGTACTCTCCTCTACGCTAAACCCTGTGGGCACTGCAACTTTACTACTGTTAGAAAGGACAGGTCGTAAATTCTTACAGGTTCTCGAAAACTTTACAAATACGTTTTTTTCTTCCCCTCCAAATGGTCAGGCACTTGACTCTCATCATTCGCCTATACATCGGCCAGAACGCGAACCAATTAACCGTCCTAAGACGTTGCCCCAGGCGCACCAGAGGGTCGGAACACACTGCGCCCAACAACACAACATCCATGCCTTACGTGGGACTCGAACCCACAACACGGCGGTCGAACGATTGTTTGGAAACGCTCGCCTTGACCGCTCGACCACCGCGTCGGCTACAAATACATTGTTAATATGATTAATAAAATATTCCATCGATCTGTTCATCAGGTATGGTACTTATTTATTGACTATTATAACATTTTAAAACTTTTAAAACTCATACAAAATGAAAAATCACAGCTTTGTAGATTAATCAAAATCAGTACTCTTCTCTACACTAAACACTATGGACTGCAGCTTTACTACTGTCAAAAAGGCCAGCTTTTCAGTTCTCGCAGGCCCATCAGAATTTTACAAATACATTGTTTATATGATTAACAAACTATTTCATTTTAGTATTGGTTATTTTTGTACCAGTTTGAAAGGAATACGTTCGACAAATATTGCATAGCATTACACATTTCTGAAATTAGAGGTCGTTGAGTTTAACTTTCTAGTTGGAGTAGAAATTTAAAATTGCGTAACAATACTACTATCACTAAGTATACAAAGTTAGAAGGGTGATTTGCTTTGAAGCGAACATTTCATATCTTTACGCCCATTTTAGAGTGCAAGGAATTGTTTCAATCATTTTATTCATTTCCTTCTTTTTAGCACTTACATGGGTAAATACAGAGATTTGGCAAAATAATGGAAATGCTAAAAGTATAGGTGTTGAGCCACCTTTTGCTTTTGCAACAGCTTGTGTTTGACGTGGAATAAAATTAAATTACTTTTGAATAATATTTAGAGGAACATTGGAACATTTATCATACAAAAGAGCTTCCAGTTTCTTGAGAGACGACGGAAGATTGATTTCTCACTCACCTCACCAATTCCTCACACAAAAGCTCACAATGTTCAAGTCAGGCTCAGTAACATCCAAGTCAAATCATTGGGCGGGCCATGAGTGATAGAAAGAGTATTGGTTTTCTGAAACTTTTAAAACTAAAGACTTTGACAGAAAAGCATGTTTTAAAATATCTTGAAGAACACATTTGGAACACGTGTAGAAAGATATCCGTCTATGTGTGTTTATATGCGTGAAGTTTAAACACGATAACTCAACAACAAATGCCCGTACCACTAGGAAGTTTCATGCGTATATAGATTAAGTTATATGGATCTAAATAGAATTTTTTCTAATTCGTACGATCAGAACACAAACTACATAGAATAATTTTTTCAATGGAGAGCACAAATAATTCGCTCAACAATGATAGTTGTCAATACAAGAAATTGTTTGAATTTCGTCATGCATGCAACGGTATAAACATTGCACGTATTAACAGAAATCATCTGAAAGCATCTAATTCAACATCTCGGTTGAGCTATTTCCAACTTCCATTTTTTAAACAATTAATAAAATTCATAAAAGAGCAACTTGCGAATGAAAGCTCATAAAAAGATGCATTTCTTTCACTCTGATACTGGCTGCGATACAAACGTCCATACGCAGCATAGAATATGTTGATTGATTCCCACTCTATGTAAATATATATTTCATATTTTTGGGAGTGATTCGGTTTAGCCACAAGAGTGAATGCCACTCGTCGTTCCCATAGCTCACGGAAGTGCAACTCGTTCCGGTCACCCATCTCAAATCAATGCCAAATGAAGGGCGAGATACGGGGCGATTCCGAGAATTGAACAGAAATCGTCTCGATCTTGTTTTGATTTTTGCAGAACAGTCACGCGCTGCTAACAGCCTGTAAGGAGTGCTGCGGCTGCAAAACGAGTTCAAGGGCCCCGCGCGATCTAATGCAAACAGCGCCGGCAGCTGTCGAAACTGCCTCAATGTCATCAGGATTGATCCAGTTCCCTACGTAAAATACACCCACTCAATGACGATTCGAAAAACTATTACCGTAAAAAAAATTAATACATCGGTGGGAAACTATTCCAGTTGATGAAGAAACCACAAATCGGTAGCAGAGCGTTGAAGATCTCGATATGACCTAAAGATCCAGTGCCGGCTTCAAGAGATACATTCAAGTAGGGGTCACGTAGGGGTAAGGTACGTCCGTCATAAAAATTAGAAAAACGTGATTACTCACAAAAAATAGAAAAATTGCTGGGGAAACATTATACGATACGTTTGGTATAGAAATTGAAAAGTTTTCATTGCTCACAGGAAATGTATAATTGTTAAGGACCACAATTTAAGCTACATTCGTCATAGAAATTGGAAAGCTTTCACTGCTCACAGAAAATATAAAACTGTTAAAAAATCCATTTAAAGTAACATTCATCGTAGAAATTTGAAAGATTTAATGGCTCACAGAAAATATAAAACTGTTAAAAAATCCATTAAAGTAACATTCATCACAGAAATTTGAAAATTTAACAGCTCGCAGAAAATATAAAAATGTTAGGGGGAACATTAAGAAACATTCGTCATAGAAATTACAAAATTTGCATTGCTCCCACAAACTTCTAAAAACAATTTTTAAAACATCTAAGGTATTTAAGTATCCTCAAAGTCTAGCTACTAGAATATATTTCATAAATTTTACCGAACCTTCGACACTAAGATACTAAATCGGTGGTAAAAAGCAAAGTGACACAAGTAAAAAGAGATACAACTAACAAAATAGGCAAAGAAGTGACAACTGAAAATTTAGCTTTTTAAATGGGGATCATTATGCATATATATCATGTTATGTCATAGATAATTTGAAAAAGTCTGAAATGTCCACAAATTGCTAAGGATATGACAGAAACCCATCTTAAACTTCAAGTTACTACGGCTCAGTCTATGCGTCTAGGCATACATGTCACAAATGTTAGGCCTAGGTGCACTGTGTGGAATGTGGAAGACCCAGGCCGTCCGACTCATCCGAGGATTTGAGTAGCTGGTTGGACGACCGGGAAAGGAAGCTAGCAGGTGCCGACTTCCAAGGACAGCGACCGCTCTGGAGGTTTATTAAAAATCCAGTTTTTTAAAGTTTAAGAATAAATTCGTAAGACAGACAGTTTTACAGACAAGAAATACGGACATAACGAAGACAGGTACTGTAAACAGACACAAATATGGACACGAAACATTCAGAAAAACATCAAGGATAATAATAATGAGACATTGCACAACATGATATAGATGATGAAGTAAATACAAAATGACATGGGAGGTTGATAATAAAAGATGAAAGTGTTTTCAATTTAACAGTAGTGTTATCAGTTATCATATTTACAATTTAATATATACAAGTTTGTACAAACAAAAGCAGGAAAAGGGGAACTTTGTACAAGTTTGTACAAACAAAAGCAGGACTAGGTGCACTGTGTGAGTTTGCAAGAGGTCTGCAGAAAAATCTCTGATTAAATAACTCCCACTAATGCCTGGATTCAAAACACTGGCTCAATAACATCAAACATTGTGATCAACGGTATCCACATAAAAGTGAATACCATTAAATTACATAGTAGAAAAAACATAGCAGCATTTAAAAAAAAAAACCTATTAAATCAGATGGTAAGATGGGGTTAAGAAAAATGACTCTGGAAAAGTAAAAAATTTCTTTTTGATCAAAACTTTTCTAAAATCAACATGCAAATTTTATGGCAATTTATGAAAAGCGCGATTTCTTATTGGCTAAAGCAGAAAAAAATTAAATGCTACGAACAAGTTAAAAACATCCCCAAAGTGAAGCGAGCACATATTGCTGAAGAGGAAGAAGTTACATTCAGCGTCACGAAGAGAGCCTACTTCATACGACCGTTAACTGTAGAGCTCCTTTACTACAGGCTGACTTATCAAGCATATTGAAGCCCATAGGGTTCCATACTACAGTTACAGAAATTATAAAATAAGTGTTTAAAATAAATACTTTATATAAAAAAAAGAAGTTTCAATTAGAATATTGTAGAACTTAGGTCGCACAAGTATGCTCCAAAACCGGGTATCCAATTATTTATTAGCCATTGTTTTCTTCTTTCTTCGCTTCTAGGAAAGCAAAATAACCTAAAACCCTTTCTAAAATGATTAGAGCAGTTCGGTGCAGAACAACCACCCATAATTATTTCAATTATACTTCTTAAAGTGAAAATACGAATAGCGTTAATGCTAATGGATTGCGCTTCCAGCTAGGGTGGGCTTCAATATGCTTGATGAGTCAGCTCGTATATAGAGGAGCCTTAGTTAACTGAATAAAGGCCATGTCGTCAACAGATATACTAAAACAAAGTTAAGTTTTAAAAAAAGTACTATTACTAGAATTAATATTCAACAATAAAAGTAAGACTACTTATTCATTTTATAATTGGAGATTAAATTCAATTTCTCCCGAATAGTTCGTTCTAAATTAAAAACAAGTTAGTAATTGAAGTTAACAGTGGCACTAAATTCGATGTTCATATATGCATACATTATATTTATCAATCGCATTTCCCGTAATGTTCGAGGTGGGAAATATTGCCGATTACCATTTTTGATGATGTCTAAATCGAATTTGTAACTCTTGATAAATCTTTCCAAAAGCTTTTCAAATAAGAAAAATCACGTTTGAATTTTCGTCTTTGTGTTGTAATGTTTTACGATCTCTGAGATCATAAATGCATTTTCCTTTGTTTTCAAATTATTTATTTCGCATTCATGGGCGTTTTTCAAATGCACCGAATTTTTTGGATGCAATGGGAAAACGCAATAGAAACAAGAAAGATCAATCATGCATAAAGCATTGATTATAAAACACTTTTCAACTACAATGCAATTTTATTTAAACATCTCTAAAATGCGATACATTCAGCGGTGATATTTTTTTAAATTATCACACTACTATAATAATTTATTATATTTGAAAACTTCGAAAAAAAATTAACTTTATTCAAATGACGTCATTGAAATATAAATCACCTGGCTTTCTATGTAAAAGCAATGAATATTTCATTCATACACTTATATTCCATTCCCTTCATTCATCCGTGATATTTTTAAAATTATCACAATACTACAATAATTTATTTTACTTAAAAACTTAAAACCATGGAGGTAAAAGTACTTTATAACTCCATGCTTAAAACTTCAGCAAAAAAGGCAATGCTATGAATTTCTACTTCTCTATGTAAAATCACTGAATATTTCATTAATATCAACTATATTCCAGACTCCAGAGCTAAATAATTTTACGTCAAAAAAATCAGCAATTCTTATACAACTCATCTTACAGCTTGATGTGTTTACATTCTGCATGTTAAAATTAGACTTCGTTGTAGGAATAATCAAAGTTTGATGATCATTTAAATTCAAAAATATTGTAATTGAGTTGACGCAGAATATTGCTGCACAGAAATTACGCAAAAATAAAGCGGTTTTAGGACGGATGAAATACTAAATATAAATTAAAAAGAATAAAAATCACGATTTTGACACTGGGAAAAAAGATGGATGACATATTACTTTTCTTATATACATAGTATAATGTATAAGGAAAGTATTGTAAGAAGGTCGAAAATTCGAATACGAGTTTTCGACGGGAGAGCATGTTTCAACCATCCCTGATCACGAATCGAACATTTTTAAGGTGTTGTTTGTTTGTGTGTGTGTGTGTGTGTGAATCTGTGGAGACAATATCTCACGAACGAATGAAGCGATTCGAATGAAATTTGGTACAAAAGTTACAATCCGTGAATACTGGAAGCCTATGGTTTTTAAACACAATCGAAAGTTCAGAACCCCCCAAGTTTTCGAGTGAAATTTTTAAAAAATCATCGAAAAATGAAAACCTATAATAAAGTTACGCAAATAAACATTTCTTATGTAATTTTTTCTTAGAAAACGATTGACAAACTTCAGAACGCTAGCATGAATAGTTCTCGAGATATTGCACATTTTTCAAATACATTTATCAAAAAATATTAACTGTTGAGAAACAGGTTCACTTTTCACATGCAATATCATGCGATAAATTTGGTGGCATCAGTCTCGTGGATCTAACTCGTTCCATTCATGGGAAAAGATACTTTGAGTAATACTTTTGTATTTCAACGCCAATAGTCATTTATCTGCTAGAATAACTTATTTCTCCGTCCATAACGCTTGGAGAGATTTTGGCGACAAATTTCGCCGGATGTCGCCAACTTGATGACTTTCTTAAATGTTGCTAAATTAACGAAAATCTTGCCAAATGGATAAAAATGACGCTAAATCAGTGAAAATGACGACTAATTGACGAAATTTCATGCACTCGGAAAGAATATAAGTATCTACTATAAGAATAACATATTTTTTTTTACTGTAAAAGTAGTAAATTCATTGCATTATATAAGGAGAGTCATGTGTTGCCCACATCTGATTTTTAACACTTTACAACATAGTTGAAAAGTGTTTATGACTTTGTTCATTCTGCCTGTCTGTCTATCTGTCCGTTAGCACGATAACTGCCGTAAAAATGACTTTATCAAAATGAAATTTTAGTATGTTGCTCAGACGGTCTGTGGGACATATGGGAATATAAATGAATAATAGCACCCAATTAGTTTTGGATTGAACCCGGGTTGAAAAAATGAAATACACTGAACCCTATGGGACTCATTTTTCAAACATTTTTTAAGCGAATTTAAAAGTCACAAATTGTTTCGAAAGTTTTAGGAAATATTCAAATTATCCCATAAAATATATAAAAAAAATTTTAGCAAAATATATTCAGTAGTTTTTTAAAATAAAAATTAAAATAATAATTACACCCTTTATATGAGGAGATCACGTGACCACTATACGAAGAGATCACGCGATCCACTTCAAAATAAAATATGCATCCATCTTGTCTCAAAATCGTGCTTTTTAAAGTTCTTTTTAAATCATATTTAGTGTTGTATCCGTCCTAAAACCGCTTTATTTTTGCTTAAATTCTGTGCATCTACATACTGAAACAACGCAATTACAATATATCTGAGTTTAAATGATTATCAAACTTTGATTATTTCTACAACGAAGCCTAATTTTCACTTATGGAAATGTAAAAACCAAAAGATGTAAAATAAGTTGTATAAGAATTATTGCATTTCTTTAACGCAAAATTATTGAGCTCATGGAGTCTGCAATATAGCTGATATGAATGAAACATTCATTGATTTTACTCAGAGAACCAGACAATTTTTCCGATGAAGTTTTAAGTATAGAGTTAAATTACTTGTACCTCCATGGTTTTAAGTTTTTAAATAAAATAAATGATTATAGTATTGTGATGAATGAAAGGATTGGGAAAATATTTATGAATAAAATACTGTTTTTATACAGAGGCGATTCATATTTCGATGGCATCATTTGATAAAGTTCATTTGTTGTCGATGAAGTTTTCAAATATAATACATTATTATAGTATTATGATAATTTTAAAAATATTACCGAGGAATGTATCACATTTTAGAGATGTTTAAACCGGGCAATTCATACTTCAATGCCGTCGTTTGAATGAAGTTCATTTTTTTCGATGAAGTTTTAAGTTTTAAAATATAATAAATTAATGTAGTATTGTGATAATTTTAAAAATATTACCGAGGCATGTATCGCATTTTAGAGATGTTTATATAAAATTGCAATGAAGTTGGAAAGTGTTTCATAATCAATGCTTTATGCATGATTGATCTTTCTTGTTTTATTTTGAAGTGGGTCACGTGATCTCTTCATACAATATGGGCGCAATTATTATTTTAATTTTTATTTAAAAAACTACCGAACCTATTTTGGAGAGATTTTTTGCTAAGATTTTTTTTTATATATTTTACAGGATAATTTGAATATTTCCTAAAAATTTCGAAGCAATTTGCGAATTTTAAATTCGCTTAAAAAATATTTGAATAATTTGGGCGCATAGGATTCAATGTATTTCATTTTTTCAACCCGGGTTCAATCCAAAACTAATTGGGTGATATTATTCATTTATATTCATTAGTAATTTTTACGGCAGTTATTGTGCGAACGAATGGACAGACAGAATGGGTGAACAAACTCATAAACACTTTTCAACTACGTTGTAAAGTGTTACTAAAAAGATAGGTAAACACTAGATTATTACAAGCTACTTTCCTTGTCAGCTTTAGATTGCAAAAAAATCGAATCACTTATAAAAAAAACTAAATTTTTAGGTTGAATGGAAATAAAATTTAGAGAATAAATAAGTCAATTTTTACTTCAATACTGATTGTGAAAAAAAAAAAATGGACTTAAAAATGATTGGATATGAACGTATGAGAAAGTGGAGTGGAGACTCACACGACGGATATACGAATCTACATATCATGAGCGAGAGCAAAATATTAAAATTTTAGTAAAAAGTAAAAGAAAATTAACGAGTTATGATTACGTCAAAACAGTATTGAGGGTGAAAAGAAAAGAAGTGGAAAAACTCAGTATGGCTAAAGAATTAGATTGAAATCTTTGGCGTAACGTTCATGACATGTACAAGTTATTTTATATACGGTAGCATAGAACAACAACAAATATTGAATGTATCCAATAAAGTCGAAATTCTAGCAACCTGTGCACAAAGCTAGTTCATTGGAAGTCTGGAAATGACGTGATGACACGGGTTCGGCTAAAAATATGCATTAAAAATACTGTAACGGATATTATACTTTTTTTTCTCTTACTTTAGAAAGGAATACGTCGAGACAGGATGTAACAAACTGTCACCTTAACAATGAACATCACTTTATACGACAACGAAAGGAAAAAATGCTTATAAACAACTTCCTTTGTGTAGCAATATGAAATTCAAATACTTCTCCCAACATGAAATCTGCTAGGAAATAGAAAGTTATACAATTGTATAGAGGGGTAAATGACACTCAAACCAAACCATGAAAAACTTTTTACACAAATAGCAATAATTAATTAATACATTTAAGCATACATTTATTCTCTTATTTTAGTTTTTGTCTATTGTTGAGAGTTAGTTCCATTTTTCTCAACTGTAACAAAATTTAATTAGCATATAGACGTCTTAGCATATAGGTAATGCATGATTAGTATATAGGCAATGCATGTGCGACATAACTTGAGAGTAATGTACATGTGACTCTTAACTACAAAATTTAACCGAGTCAACCAACTCCTAAACTGAAACGAAGCTACCAAACACACAGACGCAGATCAATTAAAAAAGTTTTTTTATTAAATAACATTTAGTTGATGAATATTAGTATGTCAATTAACATTAAACCGAAAACTTTATTTTTAACACTTTACAACAAAGTTGAAAAGTGTTTATGATTTTGTTCATTGATTCTGTCTGTCTGTCTGTCCGTTAGCACGATAACTGCCGTAAAAATGACTTTATCAAAATGAAATTTTAGTATACTGTTCAGACGGTTTGTGGGACCTATGGGAATATAAATGTATAATATCACCCAATTAGTTTTGGATTGAACCCGGGTTGAAAAAATGAAATGCATTGAACCCTATGGGACCTAATTTTTCAAACATTTTCTAAGCGGAGTTAAAATTTAAAGATTGCTTCGAAAATTTTAGGAAATATTCAAATTATTCCATAAAATATATAAAAAAAAAATTCAGCAAAATATATTTAGTAGTTTTTTAAATAAAAATTAAAATAATAATTACACATTTTATATGAAGTGATCACGTGACGATTATACGAAAAGATCGCGTGACCCACTTCAAAATAAAATATGGCATCCATCTTATGTCAAAATCGTGATTTTTAAAGTTCTTTGTAATTCATATTTAGTGTTGTATCCGTCCTAAAACCTTTTTATTATTGCTTAAATTCTGTGCATCTACATACTGAAACAACGCAATTACAATATATTTGAGTTTAAATGATCATCCAAATTTGATTATTTCTACAACGAAGCCTATTTTTCACTTATGGAAAATGTAAACAGCAAAATATGTAGAATGAGTTGTATAAGAATTGTTGCATTTCTTTAACGCAAAATTATTTAGCTCATGGAGTCTGCAATATAGCTGATATGAATGAAATATTCATTAATCTTACAGAGAGAAGGGCGATTTTTTCGATGAAGTTTTAAGCATAGAGTTTAATTACTTGTACCTCCATGGTCCTAAGTTTTTAAATAAAATAATTTATTATAGTATTGTGATGAATGAAATGAATGGAAAAATGTTTATGAATGAAATGCTGCTTTTATAGAGAGAGTCAGGCGTGTTATATTTCGATGACGTCATTTGAATAAATTTCATTTGTTTTCCATGAAGTTTTCAAATATAATAAATTATTGTAGTACTAAGATAATTTTAAAAATATTACGAGGAATGCATCGCATTTTAGAGATGTTTAAACCAAGCAATTTATATTTCAATACCGTCATTTGAATGAAGTTCATTTTTTTCGATGAAGTTTTAAGTTTTCAAATATAATAAATTAATGTAGTATTGTGATAATTTTCAAAATATTACCTAGGAATGTATCGTATTTTAGAGATGATTAAATAAAATTGCAATGAAGTTAGAAAGTGTTTAATAATTAATGCTTTATCCATGATTGCTCTTGTTAATATATATCAAGGTATTTTTTGACAAAGCGACAGAGATTATAAAAAAAATAAACTTAATTTTCCGAGATATTGAATGTTTATAAATGTGGCGACATTTTCATAAATTCGGCGACTATTTAGTTAATTAAGAGACATTTTTCTAAAAGTATGCAAAATAGTCGCTAAGGGCGCCAAATTTGCTGCCAAACTTATCGCATTTATCGCCAAAGTTTCAAAAATAATGTTCCCCATAGACTTAACATGGTGACCTTTCACCTCGATTATCTCAGTCCACAGATAGAATTTTAAAATTCGGGCTTCGTCACGACTTGTAAGTTACTTCGTTTTACAAACGCTCTGGATTTCGTGCGAATCGATCAACTAGTCGGTGAGAAACAGTGTTAACAACAGAAACATATTCGAGTCGATGTCAAGCAACTTCAGCTCGTACTTTGCTGCGCTTCAATGAAACGTGAGTTAGACAGTTACAAAGCTAGTAGAAGACGCATACATTGCTCAAAAGAACAGACAAACACACACAGACGTCAAGCTAATTAACGAGAATATGGCTCAACTCGGCTTTCCTATACGAGAATCCATTTTTAGTAGTTTTTTTTTTTTTTTTTAAATTTCAAATTTTGAAAAATTGGTATCATGGGTTCAAATGATTACAATTATAGGGTGTTACCTTTCACTTTAAAGAGCTTGAAAAAATATTTCGAGTGATACTATACTTGACAATGTACCGCCCGGGGGGGCGGGTAACTTGAACGTCACGAACAAAAAAATCGTGTCGCGGCAATTTTTCTCAACAATGATTGAAACTGCAAAGTCTTGTGATCATTGGGCCATAAATAAACTCTTTTATGCGTGATTATGTCAAATTTTGCCCTACGTTGCCATGTAAAAAATATATAGCATTCCGAAGTTTTCGCTCGAATTTAAAAAAAAAATTCTATCTAGTTCTAGATCTTTTGATAACAAAACCGGATATAAAATTTCATGAAAATCCATTAAAATGTGTGGCTGCTATCGTGTACACAAAAAATTGACCACAGGCAGACGGATATCACTCCAAAAATAGCCAAAACGTGTTCAGGAGGTCTTAAAATCTCGAAATCGAAATATTTTGTGAAAACAATACTTTCTCAATCCTACGTATGAGAAAGTAAAAATAGAGGATTCGTGTTCTAGACAGCCTGAAATACGTAAATCGATCGAACCGCATTCCAATACTTTTCTCTTCTACACTGTACTGCAGAGAAAGTGAGAGCGTGAAAGTCAGAGAGGAGGTAAGAATAGACAAATCAGCAAACCTAAAGACTTGAGATCATTACCAAAATTACACGAGATTCAGGGTTTAAAAAACTCCGAATATGTTCCCCTCCCACTCCCCCTGGGGAGAAATAACAACCCGAAGCGAAACCCCATTTTGTTTGCTCACGTCAAATGGATAAAAATAAAATCAATAAAAATGATGGCTCGAGATAAGTATGCCGTTGCGGCTTTCATGCAGAGCAATGCTTTAAAAGGAAGCAAATAGAAAGGCCATTCCATCTAAGATAATTTCAAATTGGGTTTCGCAAACAATAAGATGCATTTTAAAGATTGAATATACAAACGCATTTTGGGGGAGTCATTGTGTTAGCGTGTAAAGCCAACAATTTAGGAGAGAATTGAATTAGGGATTATTTATTATAAGTACTATTATAATCCTATGGATTGCACTATTCAATGCCTAATAATTTCGGTACAAATACTTCTCTAAACTTTTGAATCGCAATACAAAAAATAAATAAATAAATAAAAAAGTGATGAAGAGAAGAAATACGTGTAAATAATATCCGAATATAACGTAGGACATACAATTTTTTCTCTATATACTTATACACCGTTTATTATAGCAGCCTATGATTGCGCTCTTATTGTAGATGATAGCATCTTTAGACCGGGTTTCACGCTTGTTGTGCGCTTTTCTGCATGGAATAGTCAATAGCTGTCATAGCAGCAAAAACTGAATTTGTCAGCCTCCACACAAGTTGAAAACATTATATGGTATTACAAGCTTTTCTTGTCATTGCGTATGTCGGCTATTCCATACTGAAGAACTTACAACAACAAATGTAAAACCGGTCAATGGATGCTATTATCTGCAGTGGGAGCAATCCTAGCTTTGAGAACGTTCCCTTTAGGTGAGTTCCGTAAGTATAAAGCAACCAATAATAGACTATTTACATACTATATTTATAAAAAAAATATATTATTTAATCTGAAAAATTATTATTTCATTGGTACAAAACCATAAAAAGTTAATTAGAAATATCAACCGGTTTCAGAGGCAAAGAACAGTCTTCTTCATATTTCTGTGAATGAATGTGTTATTGGAATTAAAAATTCGTTTCATTCAAATTGTGATATCTTTCCCACGGTCTCACCCATACATACAGATACCATTCAATGTCCAAACGGGTAGGACAAAGCCCGAAATCAGCCCAAACCCGTCCTTCACCGCCTGTAAGCAAACAGCACACGGAACCAGCCTAAAAAACCCAGTAAGCTGACAACAGGCAACATTAGCCGTCAACATAAGAAAATATCATAAAAGATTAAAAGATATCAATTCTTGAACCCTTTCATCCAACGATATTTACATCTGAATAGAATCTAGACAAGCAACAAATACAGAAACAAAATAGAATTTACCAACTGTATCAAAACACCCGAACAGATACAATCGGCAGATCGAATGTGAAGGCTGCAGACGTAGAACCTATTGTCCTTACGCCAGACCACATTCGAACAAAAGGGACAAATTGGAATCACTTCATAACTCTGTTGGGTGTATTAGCGATACGCCTTCTTCATGTCACTCTGGACCTTGTGGTATCAAGTTGCAGTTTAGTAGCTATCAACACAATATCTTCATTAAGTTTCAAATCTAAACTTAGCGGCCTTGGAGTCACTTTACATAGTTGATCGATTAGCATAATAATAACTTTTGTTCCCGGGAAAAATGTTCTCTGATCTAGACATAATTTAAGCACAATGGTAGAGCGCTGACTACGACACACCATACGATAATAGGTGGGTATAATGGCCTTGCTGGTTTAATGTTTCAATAAAACAGTTATTGAAGGAAATGTTATGCAGAAAATTGTTATGTCATATAGTTCACCATTAATTAAGTTACGCAGATGCAGGATACAACCGATATTAAAGGAGAAAAGATCTCTATCGAGAACACAACTTGAGCATAAAACAAAACTGCATGAATGTCAATTAGTTGTAGGAAAATACCAACAAGTTGTAAAAGCACTGCTCGTTCATATGACGGCTATGAAAAAATTCTCATTAAGATGCATAAGTATGCTATTAAACTTAATAAAATCAGGAAATTAGATTTTACAATTTCAAAGCTGAAGATAACCACATGGAAAACATACTTTGTTAAGAACTCTTCAGGCATGCTCGGTTGACCTGGATATTAAAAGCCTAAGTTCTAGTCGAGTTTAAGACATAAGCATAAACGCCAATATTAATGTTCCGTGCCAACAAATATCCTACTTTGATTCTGTTTTCATTGTTTTTATGCAAGAATATAAATGATATTTTATAAGAATGTACGATAATAAAATTACAAATTGAGCTATTCTTTCGTTCTAATATTGGTCCCTAGTTTTTTAGCTAATGACAGAACAATATGAACATTCCATCTACATAAAACAACTATCTTATTTTTTCCTCTCCGCTAATCATATTTTTTCAATCGGAGTAGTTTATATATGTAATATTCTTAATCGATAAAATTGAAAGTAAGTATTCAGAGAAAGTAAATTTCCAAGATTGTGTTTCCTTGGAAAGAAACTCTGAAAAAAATTAGTCAGCCAGTTAATGACAAATAAATTGTTCATCAACCATTATTAAAAGTGAAATAAATATTTACCACACCCACAGTATAATATGCTATATTAATCTCATTTTAAATATTTATTTAGTAAACTTTATAGCTGATCAATACGCTAAAGAAATTATTAAAAAGTCCAAAATTTGGTCTGAATTGTTCACGCTGTCATTATCTTAACTGCATTTATACAAATTACGTTATTCTTATTTAACTTCAGAATTACATATTAAAAAATCTGATGTGGGCAGCACATGACTTTCCTTATATAATGCAATGAATTTACTACTTTTACAGTTAAAAAAATGTTATTCTTATAGTAGATACTTATATTCTTTCCAAGATATTGAATTTTCTTCAATTAGTGGTCATTTTCATTGATGTAGCGTTTTTCTATCTTGGCGAGATTTTTGTTAATTTGGCAACAATTAAAAATGTCGCCAAGTTGGCGAGATCCCGCCAAATTCGTCGCCAAAATCTCGCCAAGCGTTATGGACGGAGAAATAAGTTATTCTTACAGCAGATAAATGACTATTGGCGTTCAAATACAAAAGTATTACTCAAAGTATCTTTTTTCATGAATGGAACGAGCTAGATCCACAAGAGTGAGGTCACCAAATTTATCTCATGGTAATACATATGAAAAGTGAACATGTTTCTCAATAGGAAATATTTTTTTTATTTTATATGACTTTTTGATAATTTTTTTTAAAAATGTACAATATCTCGAGAACGGTTCATGTTAGCGTTTTATAATTTATGTCAATCGTTTTCTAATGAAAAATTACATAAGAAATGCCTATTTGCGTAACTTTATTAGCGGTTTTGATTTTTTGAAGATTTTTTCAAAATTTCACTCGAAAATTTAGGGGGGTTCTGAACATTCGATTGCGTATAAAAACAATAGGCTTCCAGTGTTTATAGATTGTGATTTTTGTGCCAAATTTTGTTCGAATCGGTCCATTCGTTCGTCAGTTATCGTCTCCACAGACTCACTGACACACACACACACACGCACACACACACACACACACACATATCACTTCAACAATGTTTGATTCGTGATCAGGGATGCTTGAAACGTGCTCTCCCGTCAAAAACTCGAATTCGAATTTTCGACCCCGCTACAATACTTGCCTTATACATTATATATATAAGGAAAGTAATAAAAAGTACCCGGACGTTTCACATACTTCCTACAATACCTCCACGTACCCAGTAGTGTAATCGTAAAATAAAATGTACCGGGGCGCTTTACAAACTGCATCCCACTGACATAAAATATTAGTAGTAAACACGTTAAACTACACAATATGGTGTCACAGTTGGTTACATGAAGTTTATTATTATTATTGTTATTATTATTATAACTTTAAGTCTAGTGTAATCAAGACCGCAAAGATGCACGTGGCAGACAAGACGCCTATTACATAGTGTAATATCATCCATGTTATTTTTTTTCTTTATTATTTTGTGCTCTGCATTGACAAACTGAAGGTAGTGGGGTGGCACAGTTTCTTATTATATAACAACACGATAATAATTATTATCGTGTTGTTATACAACAAAGGAGTCCTTGTGCTGCGTTAGATTTTGTTTAGATAGACACGTAACAAATTAATGTTAAATAAAGCAAATTTAAAAACTAAATATTTACTGTGAGGTATGGCGCGCCCTGGCACGACTGCATAATACCCTCCCGACTATACGAATTTCCTAACAAACTAAATTATTTTATGACAGTTCCTTAACAAAACGCAAATTCCGACCCCTATACAAAATGCATCTTTCCCACGATGAATATTTTGAATCAAGAATATAAAATTCGAAAAATTCTCATGAAATGATACGGATCATCAAAAACTAAATAAAAATTTCAGAGACATTGAATTATCTTCAGCTTGGCGAAATCCCTCCCCTTTTTTCCAAATCCCCAAGTGTGTCGCCAAGAATAACATAAATATTCCGATGTTGAAAAATGGCGAAATTGAAGTTTTATACATAAGAAGAGTGATGTATCAATCACACCCCATTTTCACCCCCTTCAGAATTTTCTGTGAACTTTTTTCCCCCCGAACAAAGCACTGATTTGAGACACATCCGAATATTCGCTTAATATCAGAGGAGAACATTACTGGAATAAATTTTCACACACCCTTTTAAATATGACAACCGGTGTGAGCTAGCTCCCAGGTGAAAGGAACTCGACGGCATTAAATGTGGGGAAGACACATTTAACGCAGGCGGCAAAACATATAGCGAGCGATCACAGTAATGACCTGCCATCAAGACCCAACGTCGTAACAAGAGAGAAAATAATGGTAGCGATGAAAATATCAATAGCAAGAATTTGAAATGAATGCGTAATCCACACTGGAACAATTCCAATGGGAGGAGTTAGCCGTTGCCAATCCGACGCTTAGAGTTTGCATTGTCAACGAATTAATCACAGCAAACTACAACGAATATTCCATTTTCAAAAACAAAGCTTCAAATCCCACAAAAATAACCAGTATGTATTTATTATAATTTCTCTAGCAGAAAAACCCACCGTTGCCTCTAGACCTACCTACTCAATTCGATAAATTAAAAAACTCTTTTGATTTTGATTCTTCGACATTCGAAAAATATTCTTCATTACGTATAAGTTCATTCGAATTAATATATATATATATATATAGATAAAATCTATCTTGTGTTTCAGAAACAAGCATTTTTGTGTTCATTTCGAAGGGATATATGGACTTGAAGAGAATTTTTTCGAAATGAACTTATCTTAAGCCTAAAGCTCTTCTATGTGCAAGCTTTTTTGCTTGATTTTTTTGTTTTCCTATTTTCATTCCTCATTTTTGAAATTTGTTGATTGTCTTTGTGACCTGCATTACGCTTTATTATTTCCTCTTTATGTCTTAATTTCTTTTATTTCTTTGTATTTTGTAGAAAATTTTGGAATAGTGTATTATGAGTTACTACATACATTCTAACATTGAATTTACTAATTTATATATATATATATATATATATATATATATATATATATATATATATATATATATATATATATATATAATGATGATGATGATAATGATTATAATATAATAATGATGATAATAAAACAAATAAATAAAAATAAAAAATAAACTATTTTATTGAAGTGCATATATCGATTTAAGTATAAATTATATATGTTTGGATTGCTCTCGAGTCAACATAAGTTTGAAATAACAGGAAATATTGCATATTTCTGTACATAAACAAAAATACTTTATTCAAGTATGATTACTTCGGGTATCTGTAAGTAAAAGCACTTTGTGCAAGAGATAAAGAAAACTTGAGCAACATTTGTGCTTAATTACGTTGCTCAAGTTTTTCTTACTCCGGGAATGTCTCTTAAACAAAAATGTTAGTAAGTCCGTTTAGAAAAAAAGAATAACACAGTGATACAGATCACGCAACATTTTTTTTAATCCCCCCGTATATATGAAAATAAATGCAAGGAACAACGTGCAACCATCTAGTGACTGCTATACAAGCAGCTAGTTACTAGTTTTACAAGATAATTTAATAAAAACGTCCAGTACATACCCAATGCTCGCTCGCTACACCGAGGTTACGGCCAACAATAGACACCAAGAGTGCTCAAATCAGACTAATATAACGGCAATATAATATATTTTTAATAAATTTATTATGCAATATATCAAGAAGAGTTCATATCGGCGCTCTAAAATCAGTGTCATTCGTTCTATGAAAGTACTGTGACTGGATTAACGATAATAAATTTAATTAAAAAGCAAACTAAAAAAAATATTATATAATTCTCCCTTCCTGCTGCCCCTGCATGTCCGCTATGTTGAGTTTTATCAATTAATTTACAAAGAAACGCATCAACATTTTCAAACTTATCGCAAAATAGAAACTTTCTTTCAGCCAGTTTTTTTCGGGCACGATTTTTTGGGAGTTTTCCTTTTTATACCCTATTCCAGTTTTAAAATATTCTTACCCATTTTAGAAAATTGCTTTGAGCTATTCCATTCAACTGGTCTCGATACCTAAGATATACAACTCTATTCAAATGTGTGCAGAGAGTGGACTTCTGAAAAGTTTATATACACGCTAGCTGGTTCGAAGTATATTTAGCAGACGAATGCCAGTTAGGTTTTCCTCGGTCAACAAGTCTCAGTAAAGAAAATTATTTACTCATCTCATAGAGATCAAGTTGTCTTATATTCTAATACATTTAATGAAGTAAGTGGGTTGTCTCTCGGAAAGCAAGGATATATAGCTGTATACTTAGAGGCGTTTATATCATGAAAGCAGTAAAAAACTCAAAATATTAAATATTAAATAATTAATGTACAAGACAACCTAGTAACTTACACAATTATACAAGTTATACCAAGCAAATAAAAAAAAAAAATCCGCGGTGGCTACAGTCCGATGGAGTCGAAATGGTTTTGCGTGAATAAAATGTTTCTATATTTAAAAAAAGGGGTAGCTGACACCTCCGCTGTTTGACAAATTTCTCGCTCCTCAAAATTCTTTGCTTCGTACAGCAAAAACTATAGCATACAAAAATGTCCTTTGAAAAAGAAATTCAGGAATGTTCAAAAAATGCAAATCTGTCGAAAACTTGAATCCAACTTTTCGACCCCTGTCACAATGCTTTCCTTATACATTGTACTAAGCGTAGGGAAAGTGAAAACGCTTTACAAAAAGAATTTTCAGAAATCTGAACGGATGCAAATTGCCCATACACAATCGGTAATAAAACATAAAACTTTCATATTTTTCAACCCACACAATAACCGCGAGACTCATCCAGCATTGGGATGCTACAGAATAATATGACTAGAAGGAGGAGTCGTCTGCTTTCTCACGTACCTACCCAAACTGACGTACGAAACCCACCAGCTGAACTGAACTAGATCTGGAAGGCAAATTCCAGCGGATACCCGTGTGCCACCAAGACCATCCTCTCGCCTTTCACCTACTCGTGCCCCACGCCCACGACCGCAAAGTTCAACTGCATGCGAATATTTCAAGATACCAACTTCCGTCGAAGCGTTCATTGAGTCGATTTCTGTGAAGATGAACTGCGTATCAGGAGAACAAACACTACTAGTGATTTTCTCTGGAGATCCGACAATTTCAATCCTACCACACAAAACTCGCGTTTCCCTATAAGCACGTTCTGTAAATATGAACTTGGACGTTGTAGCCTGAGCTAAAATTGGAGGAAATTTGAAGCTCGACACACGGGAGGCCTGAATGTGTCGATTTCAACAGAACAGTGTTTACCAAATGTGTAATGTTCGTACCCCTTTTGAAATTTAATCTCATCGGCGTACTCCTGCTGAATTGTTATGGGGAAATTTTAACCTTTTGCTTACGGGTGGGACAGAGTCCATCCCAAACGAAGAACCTCTGAAAAAGACAGGCATTTAACATACCCTATCCCAAACAGTTCTATCCCCCTTTGCAAGCATTGGAGTCCATGGACGCCTATTTGAGAGATTCTTCGTTTGGGATGGACGCTGTCCCACCCGTAAGCAAAAGGTTAATAATACAATTCTCTATTATCTGCAGATTGTAGGCTAGGACATCGTTTTATTAATATATTATCCATTCAATAATTAAAATCCACTTTGTGCGAAGGATAAGGAAAACTTGAGCAACATATATAAGCACAAATGAAGTGATAATGCAACATGAGTAGATAAGAAAGGGGTGTTCTGCACGGAAGGAGGAGCAGTGAGGAGCGAGGAGCAAAAATAGCCGCCATCTTGAATTCCGTAATCCTGGAAGGGGGTGTAAAAGGGGGGAAAATGAAAAAAAAGTGGGGGTGAAAATTTTTAGAAACTTTTTGTCGGGTGGCAACGATGTCGTAGTCTTGTACGAGGGGTTGAGGGGGAAATAATTTTTTGGAATGCGATTTTTCTAAGTACGGAAGAAACTTTTTTGGGGATGGCAACACCTTCTCCTCACTCTCAATTGAGGAGCAGTGCCATCAGCGCCCCCTAGCAGCCAAAAGTGGAACTATGGGGATGAAATTGGGGATTTTTTTCTAAGTATGGGAGAAACTATTTTCGGGATGGCAACACCTTCTCCTCACTCTCAATTGAGGAGCAGTGCCATCAGCGCCCCCTAGCGGCGAAAAGCAGAACTATCGAGGATGGAACTTAGAAATATTTTTTTGTTTGGGTTGTCATAGCAACACCTGTGGGGGAGAAACTTTTTTGGGAGTGGCAACACCGACGAAGGCGGAATGAAACCATTAGCGCCCTCTAGCGGCAGAAAGGAGAATTAAAATTGGGATTTTTCTGATAGTTGGGATTTTTTTCTCTTTTTCTAAATGAATTAATTAAGTATGAAATATTCGCATTTTTTTTTTCTTTTTTTCTAAATGAATGAAAGGTGTTAATGAGGATAATGAAATAAAGTGATTAAGTATATCAAGAACATGTTATTACATGTCGAGGACATACCAAGGGTGTACCAAAGGGATATGCTGAAGACATGCCAAGGTCATGTCAATATCCCTCCGCTTCTAAGAAAAGAGTGCTTTTCCTATTCGCGGTTACGAAGTGAACTGCGAGAATCTTGTAGGGTGTAGGGGTATGCCAAGAGGATCGAACATGAATTTTAAGAAAGTGTCACTTTTAGCGTTTTTTCGCAAAAAGTTTTCAAAACGTTAAAAAAACAACAAAAATGTACGTTTTTAAAATAAATTGTGGTTTTTAGATTGTTTGAATTCTCTATGGGAAATAACATGGGTTTTCACACTTTTGTGTATTTTTTGTAAAAAAAATGTGCGTTTTTGCAAAAGTGTTACCAAAAAAGCGTTTTTTGAAAAATGTTACATTTTGCGATTTTTTTTCAAAATGCCGTTTTCTCTATGGGAATTAACATAGGTTTTCGCACTTTTACATTTTTTTTAAAAAAATGTGCGTTTTTGCAAAAGTGTTACCAAAAATGCGTTTTTTGAAAAATGTGACATTTTGCGATTTTTTTCAAAAACATACTTTTTACTTGTAAAAACTAAGAAAAACATGTTTTAAAAGTAGCAGAATCGCGTGAATTGGTGTTTTAAAGTAGCAGAATCGTGTGAATTGGTGTTTTAAAGTAGCAGAATCGCATGAATCGAGTGTATGGGAGGGGGTGTGTTTCCCCAATCATTCCGGTCTTGGATTTTAAAAAATTTTAATATTTGTAAAAATAAATATTTTAAATAATCGTGAAAGTGTGCTTATGTCCAAAATACTTGAGTGTTATGAATCTCACAAGTTAATTAAAGGATGTTAATTAAATTAGTGTTATGAATCTCGCAAGTTAATTAAAGGATGTTAATTAAATTAATTTATTAAGTATTGGATATCCGTATGCCAGGAGCATGTCAAAGACGTGCCATTGGTACGTCAAAGCGTACCAAGGGTGTACCACAGGGGTATGCTGAAGGCATGCCAAGATCATCGTTCTTACAATACCCCTCCACTATATCGCGGTTACGAAGAGATACGCGAGAATCTTGTATGATGAAGGGGCCAAGAGGATCGAACATGAATTTTAAGAAAGTGTCACTTTTAGCGTTTTTTCACAAAAAGTTTCAAAAACGTTAAAAAACAACAAAAATGTACGTTTTTAAAATAAATTGTGGTTTTTAAATTGTTTGAATTCTCTATGGGAAATAACATAGGTTTTCACACTTTTGTGTATTTTTTGTAAAAAAAATGTGCGTTTTTGCAAAAGTGTTACCAAAAAAGCGTTTTTTGAAAAATGTGACATTTTGCGATTTTTTTTCAAAATGCCGTTTTCTCTATGGGAATTAACATAGGTTTTCGCACTTTTACATTTTTTTTAAAAAAATGTGCGTTTTTGCAAAAGTGTTACCAAAAATGCGTTTTTTGAAAAATGTGACATTTTGCGATTTTTTTCAAAAACATACTTTTTACTTGTAAAAACTAAGAAAAACACGTTTTAAAAGTAGCAGAATCGCGTGAATCGGTGTTTTAAAGTAGCAGAATCGCGTGAATTGGTGTTTTAAAGTAGCAGAATCGCGTGAATCGGGTGTATGGGAATCTCGAGAATCTCGGGGGTTTAAGGGGTGTGTTTTCTCAACCATTTCGGCCTTCGATTTCAAAATTTAAAAAATAAATATTTTAAATAATCGTGAAAGTGTGCTTATGTCCAAAATACCTGAGTGTTATGAATCTCGCAAGTTAATTAAAGGATGTTAATTAAATTAATTGATTAAGTATTGAATGTCTGTATACCAGGAGCATGTCAAATAGTAATGTTATGAATCCCACATCCATTTTAGTCTGAAAATCTAGAAAAACCTCATAGAATATACCTATTTTAAAAATAAGTATTATAAAAAAGGGCTAGTGTATCAGTTTATACGCATAGTGTGTGTCTTATTTCTCTAAATCCCGTCATTTTTAAAAATAAAAGTACATGCCAGAACCCTCCACGCCTAACTCTCATAAAAATGATTTACCTATGAGTGCCCCCGCCCAACACTTTTGTGCGGACGGAGGGGAGATGTTTAACACATTCTCGGCACTAGGAGAATACGTAGTGGACGTTGGCACGTGTTATATTACTGAATAAGAAATTGCTTAGCCCGAAATACAAGCGAGTCTGTATTCAGGAGATATATAGTCGAAAATGTCTATCCTCTGATTTTTAACGTTTGAAATAGCAAAATACACGCTAATTTCTTTACAACGAATAACATATATTTCTTGTATGCATACCAGTTCTAAGTGAAATTCAACACATATAGCTTTCTGAGGGAGGGAGAAACGGCTAATATGGTGATATATATGACACACGCGCTCAGCACAAATCGATGGAAATAAATGCTGAGATAGTTTTTAAAGATGAGACTTTGAAATTTTTCTCGATAAATAAGGTATTTGAGGTTATTTAACGTGTGAATGATCGATACATGCCAATAAAATGAGGAACTAGGCCAAGTTTACAAGTATAGGACTTTAAAGTTTTGATGTTTTAGGGGTAGAACTTGAATTTATAATTAAACATGATTTCTACTAACTACTGCAAAGGCAGAAATGCATAGCGAAAGGGGTTATGTGTGTATATATATATATATATATATATATATATAATGCATATAACCAACACCCACCGGTGGAATGCAGATCTAAGATAGTATTTTTAGGAGAAGACATGGGATTCTTAAGTAAATGGAGTATTTAGAGACATTTAAAGAGATATAAACATGAGATAAGGTAACATCCATAATACACACAACTAATATAGGACAGCGAAAGGAAAACTTTTGTATTGTTTAGAGACCGAACTTCAAATTTTTAAGTAAATGTAGGTGTTTGGAAAATTTTTAATGAACTATGTGCGATACACATATCTCCGATCACAGTGGTGGAAAAGTGATATCGGAGCAGTTTTTAAAGATGTGACTTTAACTTTTTCAATTAAGTGAAGAATCTGCTAAATATTAGAGGGTGCTGACGCTTACGGAGGGTTTTATGTATAATACACATAAGCAGCATATAACATTAGGAAGGGGATATTAGAAAAATGTTTAAAGATAGGACTTTAGATTTTGGAACTAAATGAGATATCAAGAAACATTTAAAGGGGATGAAAACATCTAATGAGGTGGAATGGGGGTGTACTTACCCAAGATACCCAGCACTGAAATTATTCACTAAGATAATTTTTTTTTTTTTTTTTGTAAAGACTTTAGAAGTTTCACATAAAAGGCAATGTATACTAGTTTTTAAAGAAATGAAAACGCCCAGCGAGATGACTTAGAATGAATACAGCGCCGATATATATATAACAGTGAAAAGAAAACCTAAATATTGTTTAAAGACTGCACTTCAAATTTCAAAGTAAATGTACATACCCAGAAACTTTTAATGGACTAGTATAATACACATACTCGATACAACAGTTAAATGACGAACTAAGAATAATTTATAAGCATGTAACTTTGGATTTTTTTAGTTAAATAGGGATTTCAGCTAATTTTGAGAGGGATAGAAAGGTATACTAAAGGGTGTACAACAAATTTTTAGAAGGAACTGAGGGAATTTTCTAGCTAAATAGGGATTTCCACTACTTTTTAAAGGGATATAAAGACATACTAAAGGGTATACAGTAAAATTTTAGAGGGGACTTTGAGAATTTTTTAGCTAAATAGGGATTTCTACTAACTTTTAAGGAATAGTAACACGTACTGAAGAGTATAGAGCGTAATCATTACTAACACCTAGTGCTAAAATGAGGAATTAGAGTAATATTTAGGGGATGGGACTTTAGATTTTTAAGTAAATGTTATGTTTAAAAACTTTTAAAGTAGCGTAAATACCTACTAAGATGACATATGCGATACACATAGCCAATACATAGTTATTAAATAGGGAAAAGCTAAGATGGCTTTTTAGAATAACACCTAAAATTTTTTCTAACTAAGCGCAATATATCAACACTTAAAGCGGACGAATACGAAGATTCAGACGGCATGTGTGATACACATCGCAGGCACATAATAGTTAAATGTTAATTTAAGTAAGTTTTTAAGGATAGAACTCTGAATTTTTTGGGTAAATGAGATGTTTAAGAACATTTAAAGAGTCAAAAACACCTAATAAGGCGGTATGAGATGATTTCATCATCATCAGATAACAGCGAAATGAGGATACTACAAATATTTTAAAGGGGAATCCTTAAAATTTCTAAGTAAATAACCTTTAAAGAGGCGAAAAATATATAGTGAAGTTGTGTATATAATACAGATCATCGACATTCTAAAACAGACAAGACATGTCTATACAAGATAAAAAATGTTGTACGTTAATATAAACATACATTATTCTATGTAGCAATGTAATACATACCCCAAGATTTATATAAAGTAATCGCGAATCCATTATACCAATCCCATCAGAAATCAGCTAAAATAATAAAATTACCAAGCTGAATAATATATCTAGGTACTAAAACCCCAACAAACTACATTAAATTGATAAAAATCTTAACTAAATAAAATAATGAAGCTGTAACATACTATAAAAATACTAAGTTTAATAAAATAATAGAATAAAATCATATTAAAGCAAGTACTTACATGTTCAATCCGACTCAAAAATGCTGCATTAGGTGTAGGCCGATGAATAATGACAGATATAACATCTCCAGCTTTACCAACTTAAACCGACATATTCGCAGAGCAACTTGAAACGCGTCTTGACAGCACGAAATCCACAGCAGAAGTGATAAAATCGATACTTAAACGACACCCCCTACACGACAAGGTCACATCAAGGTCATATCATGGTTACTGTTAAACTATGGTATAAAATAGAATCACATGTTAAAAAATAATAGATTTTAGTAAAATAATTAAAGAAAATCCCTTTGTGATTATGAATGGCCTGTCTATTTTTACCGTGTGTATGTGTGTGTGTGTGTGTGTGTGTGTGTGTGTGCATGTGTGTAATTATACCTTAAAAAGCTATATATCTATAGTATCCCAACGGATACTAATATTTGTTTTTCAAACTTAGAAAAACTTTATTTCTGTTGCACTTATTTTAAGTGTAATTAAAAAAAGTTTTAACTAAATGTGTAAAACAAATATTAGTATCCGTTGGGATACTATAGATATATAGCTTTTTAAGGTATAATTACACACATGCACACACACACACACACACACACACACACACATACACACGGTAAAAATAGACAGGCCATTCATAATCACAAAGGGATTTTCTTTAATTATTTTACTAAAATCTATTATTTTTTAACATGTGATTCTATTTTATACCATAGTTTAACAGTAACCATGATATGACCTTGATGTGACCTTGTCGTGTAGGGGGTGTCGTTTAAGTATCGATTTTATCACTTCTGCTGTGGATTTCGTGCTGTCAAGACGCGTTTCAAGTTGCTCTGCGAATATGTCGGTTTAAGTTGGTAAAGCTGGAGATGTTATATCTGTCATTATTCATCGGCCTACACCTAATGCAGCATTTTTGAGTCGGATTGAACATGTAAGTACTTGCTTTAATATGATTTTATTCTATTATTTTATTAAACTTAGTATTTTTATAGTATGTTACAGCTTCATTATTTTATTTAGTTAAGATTTTTATCAATTTAATGTAGTTTGTTGGGGTTTTAGTACCTAGATATATTATTCAGCTTGGTAATTTTATTATTTTAGCTGATTTCTGATGGGATTGGTATAATGGATTCGCGATTACTTTATATAAATCTTGGGGTATGTATTACATTGCTACATAGAATAATGTATGTTTATATTAACGTACAACATTTTTTATCTTGTATAGACATGTCTTGTCTGTTTTAGAATGTCGATGATCTGTATTATATACACAACTTCACTATATATTTTTCGCCTCTTTAAAGGTTATTTACTTAGAAATTTTAAGGATTCCCCTTTAAAATATTTGTAGTATCCTCATTTCGCTGTTATCTGATGATGATGAAATCATCTCATACCGCCTTATTAGGTGTTTTTGACTCTTTAAATGTTCTTAAACATCTCATTTACCCAAAAAATTCAGAGTTCTATCCTTAAAAACTTACTTAAATTAACATTTAACTATTATGTGCCTGCGATGTGTATCACACATGCCGTCTGAATCTTCGTATTCGTCCGCTTTAAGTGTTGATATATTGCGCTTAGTTAGAAAAAATTTTAGGTGTTATTCTAAAAAGCCATCTTAGCTTTTCCCTATTTAATAACTATGTATTGGCTATGTGTATCGCATATGTCATCTTAGTAGGTATTTACGCTACTTTAAAAGTTTTTAAACATAACATTTACTTAAAAATCTAAAGTCCCATCCCCTAAATATTACTCTAATTCCTCATTTTAGCACTAGGTGTTAGTAATGATTACGCTCTATACTCTTCAGTACGTGTTACTATTCCTTAAAAGTTAGTAGAAATCCCTATTTAGCTAAAAAATTCTCAAAGTCCCCTCTAAAATTTTACTGTATACCCTTTAGTATGTCTTTATATCCCTTTAAAAAGTAGTGGAAATCCCTATTTAGCTAGAAAATTCCCTCAGTTCCTTCTAAAAATTTGTTGTACACCCTTTAGTATACCTTTCTATCCCTCTCAAAATTAGCTGAAATCCCTATTTAACTAAAAAAATCCAAAGTTACATGCTTATAAATTATTCTTAGTTCGTCATTTAACTGTTGTATCGAGTATGTGTATTATACTAGTCCATTAAAAGTTTCTGGGTATGTACATTTACTTTGAAATTTGAAGTGCAGTCTTTAAACAATATTTAGGTTTTCTTTTCACTGTTATATATATATCGGCGCTGTATTCATTCTAAGTCATCTCGCTGGGCGTTTTCATTTCTTTAAAAACTAGTATACATTGCCTTTTATGTGAAACTTCTAAAGTCTTTACAAAAAAAAAAAAAAAAATTATCTTAGTGAATAATTTCAGTGCTGGGTATCTTGGGTAAGTACACCCCCATTCCACCTCATTAGATGTTTTCATCCCCTTTAAATGTTTCTTGATATCTCATTTAGTTCCAAAATCTAAAGTCCTATCTTTAAACATTTTTCTAATATCCCCTTCCTAATGTTATATGCTGCTTATGTGTATTATACATAAAACCCTCCGTAAGCGTCAGCACCCTCTAATATTTAGCAGATTCTTCACTTAATTGAAAAAGTTAAAGTCACATCTTTAAAAACTGCTCCGATATCACTTTTCCACCACTGTGATCGGAGATATGTGTATCGCACATAGTTCATTAAAAATTTTCCAAACACCTACATTTACTTAAAAATTTGAAGTTCGGTCTCTAAACAATACAAAAGTTTTCCTTTCGCTGTCCTATATTAGTTGTGTGTATTATGGATGTTACCTTATCTCATGTTTATATCTCTTTAAATGTCTCTAAATACTCCATTTACTTAAGAATCCCATGTCTTCTCCTAAAAATACTATCTTAGATCTGCATTCCACCGGTGGGTGTTGGTTATATGCATTATATATATATATATATATATATATATACACACATAACCCCTTTCGCTATGCATTTCTGCCTTTGCAGTAGTTAGTAGAAATCATGTTTAATTATAAATTCAAGTTCTACCCCTAAAACATCAAAACTTTAAAGTCCTATACTTGTAAACTTGGCCTAGTTCCTCATTTTATTGGCATGTATCGATCATTCACACGTTAAATAACCTCAAATACCTTATTTATCGAGAAAAATTTCAAAGTCTCATCTTTAAAAACTATCTCAGCATTTATTTCCATCGATTTGTGCTGAGCGCGTGTGTCATATATATCACCATATTAGCCGTTTCTCCCTCCCTCAGAAAGCTATATGTGTTGAATTTCACTTAGAACTGGTATGCATACAAGAAATATATGTTATTCGTTGTAAAGAAATTAGCGTGTATTTTGCTATTTCAAACGTTAAAAATCAGAGGATAGACATTTTCGACTATATATCTCCTGAATACAGACTCGCTTGTATTTCGGGCTAAGCAATTTCTTATTCAGTAATATAACACGTGCCAACGTCCACTACGTATTCTCCTAGTGCCGAGAATGTGTTAAACATCTCCCCTCCGTCCGCACAAAAGTGTTGGGCGGGGGCACTCATAGGTAAATCATTTTTATGAGAGTTAGGCGTGGAGGGTTCTGGCATGTACTTTTATTTTTAAAAATGACGGGATTTAGAGAAATAAGACACACACTATGCGTATAAACTGATACACTAGCCCTTTTTTATAATACTTATTTTTAAAATAGGTATATTCTATGAGGTTTTTCTAGATTTTCAGACTAAAATGGATGTGGGATTCATAACATTACTATTTGACATGCTCCTGGTATACAGACATTCAATACTTAATCAATTAATTTAATTAACATCCTTTAATTAACTTGCGAGATTCATAACACTCAGGTATTTTGGACATAAGCACACTTTCACGATTATTTCATTCAATCACGATTATTACATTCAATACTTAATCAATTAATTTAATTAACATCCTTTAATTAACTTGCGAGATTCATAACACTCAGGTATTTTGGACATAAGCACACTTTCACGATTATTTAAAATATTTATTTTTTTAAATTTTGAAATCGAAGGCCGAAATGGTTGAGAAAACACACCCCTTAAACCCCCCCGGCCACACAGAAAGCTACCATTAGCCTATGGGTTGGTCGTGTGGTCTGGGTTTTCTACACTTCTACCCCTTAAACCCCCGAGATTCTCGAGATTCCCATACACCCGATTCACGCGATTCTGCTACTTTAAAACACCAATTCACGCGATTCTGCTACTTTAAAACACCGATTCACGCGATTCTGCTACTTTTAAAACGTGTTTTTCTTAGTTTTTACAAGTAAAAAGTATGTTTTTGAAAAAAATCGCAAAATGTCACATTTTTCAAAAAACGCATTTTTGGTAACACTTTTGCAAAAACGCACATTTTTTTAAAAAAAATGTAAAAGTGCGAAAACCTATGTTAATTCCCATAGAGAAAACGGCATTTTGAAAAAAAATCGCAAAATGTCACATTTTTCAAAAAACGCTTTTTTGGTAACACTTTTGCAAAAACGCACATTTTTTTTACAAAAAATACACAAAAGTGTGAAAACCTATGTTATTTCCCATAGAGAATTCAAACAATTTAAAAACCACAATTTATTTTAAAAACGTACATTTTTGTTGTTTTTTAACGTTTTTGAAACTTTTTGTGAAAAAACGCTAAAAGTGACACTTTCTTAAAATTCATGTTCGATCCTCTTGGCCCCTTCATCATACAAGATTCTCGCGTATCTCTTCGTAACCGCGATATAGTGGAGGGGTATTGTAAGAACGATGATCTTGGCATGCCTTCAGCATACCCCTGTGGTACACCCTTGGTACGCTTTGACGTACCAATGGCACGTCTTTGACATGCTCCTGGCATACGGATATCCAATACTTAATAAATTAATTTAATTAACATCCTTTAATTAACTTGCGAGATTCATAACACTAATTTAATTAACATCCTTTAATTAACTTGTGAGATTCATAACACTCAAGTATTTTGGACATAAGCACACTTTCACGATTATTTAAAATATTTATTTTTACAAATATTAAAATTTTTTAAAATCCAAGACCGGAATGATTGGGGAAACACACCCCCTCCCATACACTCGATTCATGCGATTCTGCTACTTTAAAACACCAATTCACACGATTCTGCTACTTTAAAACACCAATTCACGCGATTCTGCTACTTTTAAAACATGTTTTTCTTAGTTTTTACAAGTAAAAAGTATGTTTTTGAAAAAAATCGCAAAATGTCACATTTTTCAAAAAACGCATTTTTGGTAACACTTTTGCAAAAACGCACATTTTTTTTAAAAAAATGTAAAAGTGCGAAAACCTATGTTAATTCCCATAGAGAAAACGGCATTTTGAAAAAAAATCGCAAAATGTAACATTTTTCAAAAAACGCTTTTTTGGTAACACTTTTGCAAAAACGCACATTTTTTTTACAAAAAATACACAAAAGTGTGAAAACCCATGTTATTTCCCATAGAGAATTCAAACAATCTAAAAACCACAATTTATTTTAAAAACGTACATTTTTGTTGTTTTTTTAACGTTTTGAAAACTTTTTGCGAAAAAACGCTAAAAGTGACACTTTCTTAAAATTCATGTTCGATCCTCTTGGCATACCCCTACACCCTACAAGATTCTCGCAGTTCACTTCGTAACCGCGAATAGGAAAAGCACTCTTTTCTTAGAAGCGGAGGGATATTGACATGACCTTGGCATGTCTTCAGCATATCCCTTTGGTACACCCTTGGTATGTCCTCGACATGTAATAACATGTTCTTGATATACTTAATCACTTTATTTCATTATCCTCATTAACACCTTTCATTCATTTAGAAAAAAGAAAAAAAAAATGCGAATATTTCATACTTAATTAATTCATTTAGAAAAAGAGAAAAAAATCCCAACTATCAGAAAAATCCCAATTTTAATTCTCCTTTCTGCCGCTAGAGGGCGCTAATGGTTTCATTCCGCCTTCGTCGGTGTTGCCACCCCCAAAAAAGTTTCTCCCCCACAGGTGTTGCTATGACAACCCAAACAAAAAATATTTCTAAGTTCCATCCTCGATAGTTCTGCTTTTCGCCGCTAGGGGGCGCTGATGGCACTGCTCCTCAATTGAGAGTGAGGAGAAGGTGTTGCCATCCCGAAAATAGTTTCTTTCGTACTTAGAAAAATCGCATTCCAAAAAATTATTTCCCCCTCAACCCCTCGTACAAGACTACGACATCGTTGCCACCCGACAAAAAGTTTCTAAAAATTTTCACCCCCACTTTTTTTTCATTTTCCCCCCTTTTACACCCCCTTCCAGGATTACGGAATTCAAGATGGCGGCTATTTTTGCTCCTCGCTCCTCACTGCTCCTCCTTCCGTGCAGAACACCCCTTTCTTATCTACTAACATGTACAGCTGTTTCTAGGATACTTTGGATCCTGCGAGGATGCTGCTTTCTGATTGGCTCTCTCTTAATCCAGGTCTTGGGTATACAATCCCCTTTATCTTTATTTGTGCTTATATACGTTGCTCAAGTTTTTCATATTATACATTGTTTTATTAATCTTATACTATTTCTGTTAAACTATGTTTCTGTGTGACTACGTGTGCATATCCTTCTTATCCCAAAGCTAATATTTGGTCTAGAACCTCGAGTTATTTTTTAATTATTATATATATATATATATTTAATTTAGCTAACATTTCGAAGAATTGCATAAAGCTCTTGAAAAACTAAATGTAATTTTAAATATTTGCAAAGAAAAGTCTAAAAAGAGCCCCCAAATTGAAAAAACTGCACATCCTCCAAACACTATTTCCTCTATTAGTTCTTAACTTAGAATCTTGTTTTTATTAATAGAAGCTAAATTTTTTTAAAGTAACAGGTAGTAGTCAAAAATTAAATTTGAAAAAAAATATGCAGATTTTTAAATATAGACAAAATATTATGCAGACTATTATTTAAGCAGCGAGCCTTATTCAGAGGTTTGGATTGCAATGTCGGATATTCGTGCTAGTAAACTTCTTCGACCCAGACTGTCCGACCTACCCAAAGGTGTAAGGTATCTGTTTGAACGGCCGGGAAGTGCCACCCAGACCGGAACCCAGTGGGAGAGGCATCCACCACAGGAATCGTACCCTCCTTCCCCTACCACCAACCTCTCGGAAGGACTTACGGATTGAATAATGAACACCTACAATGGCAGCAAGAAAACGTGTCACAATTTTACAAACTTCTATGGCAGTGTTACTTAAACTTGTGTATCAAAATTTACTAGCAGTTATATTTAATTTAAAAAAAAATCATTAAATTTATATAACTACAAACATTTTTGTCATAATAATATAATAATTTAATAATTTGCTAAGCGCCAAGTGTATCCCTTAAATTTTTTCACGTACTCCCAAGGAGGGCCAACGGCCGTACCGTGCTGAAAACACCGGTTCTCGTTAGATCACCGAAGTCAAGCAGCATCGGGCGCGGTTAGTACATGGTGGGTGACCACCTCGGAACACCGCGTGCTGTTGGCCATCTCGGGTGCGGTATCCCCGTGGATTGCGCGCTAGATTTGCATGCTACCACAAATGCCGCCGTGTTCATGCGGAGTACGATCACGTTAAACATGTGGGTCTGTAAGTCCTTCCGAGAGGTTGGTGGTAGGGGAAGGAGGGTACGGTCCCTGTGGATGCCTCCCCCACTGGGTTCCGGTCTAAATTGGGTGGCACTTCCCGGCCGTCCATTCAGTTACCTTACACCTTTCTGGTAGGTCGGACGGTCTGGGTCTCAACAACAACGTACTCCCAAGGGTACATGTACACGAGTTTGGGTAACACTGCCATAGAAGTTTGCAAAATTGCGGCACAAGTTTTCTTGCATGGGCGCGGTAGCCCTGTGGTTAGCGCGCTGGAGTTGCACTCGGTAGGCCCGGCTTCGATTCCAGCCACTGCCAAAACTGCCGCCGTGTTCACGCGGAGTACGATCACGTTAAACATGTGGGTCCGTAAGTCCTTCCGAGAGGTTGGTGGTAGGGGAAGGAGGGTACGGTCCTTGTGGATGCCTCCCCCACTGGGTTCCGGTCTAAATTGGGTGGCACTACCCGACCGTCCAAACAGTTACCTTACACCTTCCTGGTAGGTCAGACGGTCTGGGTTTCAACAACAACAACAACAACAACAACAAGTTTTCTTGCTGCCACTGCAGGTGTTCGCTATTCAATGCTGACAAGGAGCACATACACAAGGCTGTCCATGGATGCTTTTATCTACAATGAGAACACGATCTTAACCTTTTGGAACATGCGGGTTCCATGAACATATATGGTGTTACTTTATGCATCCATAGCTTCTCTTATATCCACCACACATTTCTGAAGTTTATTACAATTATAATCAGTATCAAAATGAAAAAAAAAAATCTGATATGGGCATCACTTGACTTTTCTTACACGCCATCATGAATTATTTCGATGTATTTAGAAAATATTTATGTTTGAATTAGTTGTATATAAGTGCTTCGTACGGAATATATAATGCAAAGAAACTTAATTCACACTTCAATGTGAACTTTGCAGCGTCCCCTTCGACTATAGGAGCTTGCAATTTCGTCCCAGTAGCTCAACGGTAGAGCGTCGGCTGGTCAGTTCGGAGATCCAGGGTTCGATTCCCAGCTGGGGCAACAAGGTTCTTTACACAACATTTAACATTTTGTGCCTTTCTTTTAGAAATTTTATAATTCTCACAAAAAGGAGAGAAGTGAGTTTTCCTGAGCTGAGTAATAAACAGAAAGACAGAAGCACAATTTACAATGTTATTTATGCAGATAATAACACTTTTACAACTAAACAATACCTTCTTCGTAGACTACGTTTCCGATATTCCTATGAGTGGCGGAAATAAAGAGAAATATTTTATTTATGTCCCTTAAGCAAGCAACAAACATACGGTTGGCCATACGAAAAGCAGTAGGTACACTGTAATACATTCTACCACCTTTACTCACTTTTTTTCAACTACTTTGTTGGTAATTTCGATAAATTATCAGAAAATCCGCAATTATAAGCGTTCATGAAAAAATCTAGCTTCATTTTTGAAAAATTCAGCTAATTATCGTCTGCCGAATCGTTATTTTTGTAATTTTATATATATATATATATGTGTGTGTGTGTGTGTGTGTGTTATCATAACTGTAAGGAACCTTACTCCCCATTACGGACTACTGATTCCCCTGAAACTTTCAGTAACATGATTGCAAATGTTTTACAGTGTAGGTCTATGCTCACATTCCTAAATGTTTGCCCTTGCTTATAAAGCTTCCATAATTTTAGAGGCTCAAACAACAATTGGGTCACGTTATCAGATTTTGAATTGTATTTATTGTAGAGAGGCTCAAAAAACGATTAGGTTATGTTAGTTTGGTCATTCAAATAACGATTGGGTGCCGTTTATCTGAAGGTTCATATAACGATTGGGTCACGCTCAAAGTGGGGAAACAATCAGAAGGGCATGAAGACAGACAGACAGTAGAGCACCTAATTTTAAATGGGGCCCAGACTTTCATGAAACTTTCTCCATTTTATTTATATAAATCATTTATAATTAATTTTAAAAACTTGTAACGTAAATTTAAAATTAAGGAGCTTAAGCGAATTAATTTTTATTTTCTGATCAAATGAAATAATCTATTTACTTGGAAGGTGATATGCTGCCCACGTGAGACATCTTGAAGTCTGATGCTGACAATGATAAAATTGTCTGATGCTGACAATGATAAAATTGTCTGATGGTGACAATGATAAAATCTCAAACAATGTAGAATATGAATGTGTAAGAAAGTTGAGGAGTGTCACACTTCAGATATTTTAAAATCAAAATGATAGAAGAGTTGCACGTTCTTATTTCAAGTGTATAGGGGGGGGGGGGGAAATGACTATTTTAAGACTCCATTTAAGGCCTAACATGATTCTTATAGGCGATGGATAACAAAACTAGATTTGATAATGTTACCGCTAGAAGCACAGACAAATACCGCAGTAAAAAAACTATTTAGATTATAATTGAATTTAATTTTTAATTTTTTTAATTTATTAAAACTTTTATATTAATTATTAGCATTTAATTTATTAACATTTATATTAGTTTATTAAATTTTATTTTGTTTTAATTTATTTTCGCAATATGCTGCGTCTGTTTAACTATGATTGTCCATGAAACTTGATGAAAAAAGTTCCGCTAATAAAATAAATTAGTTTTTGCTTTTGGTATTTATTTGTCAACCTGAGCTTTAAGGTTGACCTAATAACTGAACTTTTCTAATTTAATGAGGTTTTATAAGAACGACCCATTTAAGGGGGGTGACCATTATATAGGTACAAATACAAATCTTACAAACCTGGCACCTCGCAAAGATGGCGAAAATTAATAAAGATTTCTTTTTTTACTCCATTTTTTTTTTTATAAAACGTCCCAATCAGAAATCATGTTGGGGTGGGTCATTCTTGTTGCTCCTGAAAAAGCTGCCATCCAAAGCATGTGCTTCTTCTGCTTCTACGGAAATAGGGGTTTGGCGGACATCGTAATACAACGATTCAAAAAACAGAACGCTCTTTCATCTACGAAACTAGCATGGAGTAGCAGCCATACGTGCTGAAACCTCCTGAATATAACAGGAAGATTGGGGCCGAGCGAAAAAGAGACCGTTACCTGATTTCTGACTCATCCGGTCTGCAATTAATTCAGAGGGGCATCCAACAGCAAGCAATGTCAACACAACAGCCTACACTCCCGAGCAGACCCAAAAGCGTTCACTCTCTTGCCCGTCAGACAGGTTAGGGCCATTGAAGAGGTTGGTTGCTTGCTTGGCCCCAGTGCTGGCCTTAGTGAGAAAATAAAATCATGAATAAAAAATTACTCACTAAAAAGGTTGAGGAGTTGTCAGCCAGTTTCGGAGTTTGGCCCGTTGGACGGACGCGGCCGAATCCTGTGCTTCTTCTACCGAGAAGCAGAAATGGTATGCTGGAGATAAATTGCGCAAGAAAGGTAGATTTATGATTGCGGAGCGTTTGAAAGAGGTTCAGGGAATTGATATAAAACACAAAAATTGAGGAAAAGCTGCTTAGCTATGGTAAAGCTCATATAGACGGTTTCTGCAAAATGCTACATTTCACGGTGTAACGTCTAACCGAACGCTTAAATGAAAAGACAGTGGGACAGGAGTCATAACCCTTGGAAAACTGAAAATTCTAATAACTAGAAAACATCTAGTGATAACGTCTAAACAATGGTATCTATTTATTTCTGGTTAATACTTGCCCAACATTCAGGCATTCGAAAATCTTTTTCTTTCATTTTGGATCATAAATGTGTAATATCTTATGAATAATGCGTGTTAACCAGCGCACATTACGTATATGTTACAGAGTGCATTAAGTGCATGTTATAGGGGGCGCATTCCAACAGACGACATTTTCCTCTAAATACGAGATTACATATAAAATAGCTATTTTTGTAACATTTTGTACTATTATTTCACACTGCCCCCCCCCCCCGGCCATACGCTCAATTGCCGCAAACCCCTGGGTTGGCTGTATGGTCTGGGCCTTTAACACTGCCCCCCCCCCCCTTTGTTGCTCCAAGTCCTCTGGACGAGCCGGACGGCCTGGGGCTTTCACACTGCCCCCCCCCCCCCCCATTTGTTTCGGAAACAAATATTTGACAAAATCCAAGGCCTTCCCCTGATCTAAACTCTCAGAAAATCAATGTTCCCCTTACGCTTAAAGATTGAAACAGTCGCATCCAATTTCTTCGAAAATCCCAACCACAGGCACCATTGAAAACTATTCGATTCATACTTATAAATGCTTAAAACGTGTAGATCCATCCACACCTTGCAATACCGAAAGTATTGCAAGTTTTCGACTCGCAATACTTTCTCGTTTCATGTATTTTGTATTGCAGAGAAAGCGGACAGGTTCAGAACCCTCATTTTCCTTCGACAATTTTGCATAATATCCATTTTGAATAGAGTATTGTTTTGAATTGAATCTGTTTTACACCCCCAATTTCGTCTGGACGAGTCGGAAGGCCTGGGGCTTTCACCCCCAATTTCGTAGATGCACTTTTCAGTACGCCACTGTTGTATGGAGGAGGACATTAAAAAAACTGTTCTTTCTTACTCACCATTTCTTTTTTACTTTTTAGTTTTCATTTTTTGGCCTAATTTACGTTTAAAGCTACCTATGTAGTATTATACAGGGATCAATCAACTTGTTAGAACATTTCATCTGAAAATACTGAACTGTAATTCGCAAAGAAAATGCATGGAAAGAGCAAAAACATAGTCATGACTACATAGACAATGACGTAAATTGACAGATGAAAATTTTCGGCGAGGTGAAACTGTGTGCTGAGTTTCAGCTCTCGACGTGCTTTACGAGCCGAGAACGAGCCTGTAAAAAGATGATGCACGTAACTGACACAACGTAAAAACGTGAAAGTTTTATAGATTAAAATGTTCCGCGAGATGAAACTGCATGCCGAGTTTCAGTTCTCTAAGTGGCTCTGGGAGTCGAGAACGAACAATGGTGCTGGACGAAGATGCAAACAGGGTGCACTTGAAGTTAAATAGTATAGATAGAGCATGGGCACGAGTGTAAATAAACAAGCTGCGTGGTAGGATGCGCAGAAACGTAAGGGCAAATGGCATTATTTTTACCATAGCGTGTAATGGTAAACGAACGATGATGGCAAATAAAAATTGAAACTAAACCCATTAAACATCGAAATTTATCTTTGGGATGAAAATAAGTTATTTAGAATACTTGAATAACAACATATATTTAAAGATTTCATTTGTTAAAGTGCACTTTAAGTGATTTTAAGTGGATGTACACTACTTATTTTACTGTGGTCACTAACTAGCGTTCTAAAGATGTATACATTTACTAGCAAATTCTGCAATGTATGTGCGAGCATGAAGGGAAAGATATGTAACGATTTTTCTTAAAAAAACTCGTGTATATATTTTAATTAAAGTGAATATTTTATTTTCCGCTTAATTAAAAATATCAATCAAACAAGATAAATTTAGTAAAATTGGAGGTTAAACGATTATAAGTTTCTAAAGTAACTGTTTTTAATGCAGAAATAATGAAAATGTTCATACTGCTAAACAAGCAGGTATTTTGTTTAGGAAACGTCACGAAACGTAAGGGCAAAATTGTCCATGTGAAGTCACGTGCCCATGCTCTATAGTTCAAGCAATAAAAGGGGGTTCTTTAAAAGACTTATTTGCTATTGCTTGTTTTTAACTGCGTACAACGGCGCAATTTGTAATCTTGCCACCATAAATAGAATAAATTATAAAAACATCAACTAATAATTCTTCAGAAAATACATATACCAATCTTATACATACATTTAATAAATATAACTGAATTACAACCGAAATGGGAATTCGTAAAATGAAATGTTTTGATTCGAAGGAGAGATCTGGATTAAAATACGGCAGAAAGATTCGATTATGTTCGATTAGTATGTGAATTTCCCGTTTCTCGAACAAATCGGGAAAGCAATTATCGTTTCTGGACAGTTGTTTAGAATTATATTAAAGTAAACAACTTTCGACATTGATTTCCAGTAATTACGAAAACATTAAATGAAAAATATAAAGAAAAGCTATCTTACGGACAATTACTGCTGATAATAGGAGAGGAACAGCTAGAAAAATCGAAAAAAATAAATTTTAGATCGCTATAATAAAAAAATCTGATGTGGGCAGCATATGACTTTCCCTGCAGACTTATATTCACGTTCACTTTATTTCTCCAATCATTTATTATATTGAGTTTAACTGCACAAAATAACACCCATAATTATTTAAAATTACACTGAATATGCATTTTTAATTTAATTTTCGTTCTCATTTGGTAACTGGACTTATTTTCACAAGTGGCGTAGAGAAAAATACGAAAAACTAAAATATCTCGAGAACGACTAGTCCTAGTGTAATAGGGTTGGTCTTTTTCTTTTCATCGTTAAAAATTAAGTACAAAACTATCACTTAATTGATCTATTTCAGCTTACGTAATTTTTTTTCAGATTTTGACGATTTTTGAGGACCATTTCGCAAAAAAAAAGTAGGTTAATTTTTTTTCAGAATCGTACCAAAATGAATCAGCAACAGAGTAACCCACAAGTGATTTATCTACCAAATTTTGTAAAATTTGATCTATTACTCTTCAGCTAAAGTGGATATAGGCAATTTTTGAGGGCCATTTCGCAAAAAAGACGGGTTCTTTTATCTCGAATCATACTAAAAACTAATCAGCACCAGGGTCACACACAAGTGACTTACCTACCACATTTTATGAAATTGGGCCCATTAGGCTCTGAGTTACAGTGGATACATACATTGCCCAGACAGACCCACAGACAGACAGACACACAGACGTCACGCTAAAAATAGTTTTTTTCATGTTCTAGAGGTCCCACAACGTGTAGATCCGTCGAAAACTCAAGTTGCTATTTTCGGCATGATTCCAATACTTTCCCTATACAGTACCATGTATTGCAGGTAAAGTAAAAATCTGATGTGGGCAGCACATGACTTTCCCTGCAGATTCAAATTCATTTTGTAATTTTTTATTTCATTATGCATTAATTTGAGTTTAATTGCAGAAAAAATTATTGATAATTTTCTGGTATTATATCCAATTCGTTTTTATATTGCATCTTCGTTTCGTTTGGCAACTTAATTCACTTTCAACTAAATTCTGCAGGTCCCTAAAATTCCCAAAACTACAATATCTCGAAAACGGTTTATCCTACAGTCATGGGGTCAGATTTATTCGCTTAGTTATCAAAGTTTACATGTAGAACAAGTGCTTAATTAATATATTTTATCAATTTTAGTCATTTATTTCAGAGTTTCACTAACTTGCACATGTGGTATTTTATTTTAGATCGAATATATTAGTTTTGAGGGTCATTTCGCAAAAATAAAGGCAGATTCTTTCTTTCCTAATCGTATCAAAATCTAACCAGCATCACAGTATCCTACGAGCGACTTATCTACCAAATTTTGTGTAATTTGAACAATTAGTTTGTCAGCTAGAATGGATACATGCAATTTTTGCGGGTCATTTCGCAATAAAGGCAGATTCATTTATCCCGAATCGTACTAAAATCTAATCAGCACCAGGGTCGGACACAAGTGGCTTATCTACCATTTTTTTTTTTTTTTAATTTAATCGATTAGTTCAGTTAGAGTGGATATATATAATTTTTTAGGGCTATTTCGTAAAAAAATGCAGGTTTTTCTTTTTCGAATCATATCAAAATCTAATCAGCACCAGGGTGAGCCACAAGTGTCTATCTACCAAATTTTGTAAAATTTGATCACTTAGTTTTTCAGTTAGAGTAGATACAGGCAATTTTTGCGGGCCATTTCGCAGAAAAAGGCGGGTCGTTTTACCCCGAATCGTACCAAAAACTAATCAGCACCAGAATCAAACACAAGTGACTTACCTACCAAATTTTATGAAATGCGGTCCATTAGTTTTTGAGTTAGAGTGGATACATACGTTACACAGACAGACAGACACACAGACGTCACGCTAAAAATAGTTTTTTCGTATTCTAGAGGTCCCAAAACGTGTAGATTCGTCAAAAACTCGAGTTGCGATTTTCGGCATGATTCCAATACTTTCCCTATACATTACCATGTATTACAGGGAAAGTAAAAAATCTGATGTGGTCAGCACATGACTTTCCCTGCAGACTCATATTTTCGTTCGCTTTATTTCTTCAATAATTCATTATATCGAATTTACTTGCACAAAATAACGTCCATAATTATCTAAAATAAAACTGAATTTGCACTTTTAATTCAATTTTCGTTCTCTGTTAGTAACTAGACTTTTTTCAACGGTGCCGTAGCGAAAATGTGAAGAAACTACAATATCTCGAGAACGGCTAGACCTGGTGTAATGGGGTTGGTCTTAATCTTTTCATCGTTAGAAATTAAGTATAAAACAAGCATTCAATTAATATATTTGAGCATACGTAGTTTTTTATGTTAGATTCTGACGATTTTTGCAAAAAAAGGTAGGTTCTTCCATAACCAAGTTTCCTATATACCAAGGTTTCCATATCAAATTTCATTGAATGGGATCCAAAGTTATAAGAGAAAATCAGGGACCGAGAGTGAATGAAATGCCCTGTACATCTAAAGCACAGATCAAACTATAATTTTCGCTATACTATCGATGATATTCTCTACACCAGCCATATTCAACCTTTTTTTTTCTCGGGCCACATACACATGGCAGCTATTTCACACGGGCCGCAACATACGGATTAATGAAAAAACATAAATAAATCCAAGTATATATTTATCAAGGAATATAACTAATGAGACCGTTGATATTGTGAACTCTTTTTAAGAATCTTATTTAGATCAGGCTTGTAACTGCTACATGCTACTCTTAAAGTGTCATCTAGATGAGAATCAGTAAGCCGGTTTCTATATATATTCTTTGCATATTTCATTTCCGAGTAGGATAATTCACAAAGATACGTTAATGTGAACAACGTGAGCAAAATTTGAGCACATTTTTGTACAGTCTTATACTGTTCGGGCACTATTTTCCAAAATTCTACGTACTCCTTTTCCTCCCTCTTTTCTTTAAAAATAACTTCTTGGTGGGTATTGTTTTTCAATAAATTCGTCAAATTCGTAGACTGCCTTTAACGGGCCACTCACAACAGTTTGGCGGGCCGCAGGTTGAGTATGGCTGCTCTACACTATACTTTCGACTATACCATCACCGCATTCCAGGAATCATAAAAGTTCAAAAAGCTTTTATATTTGCATTTCGAATTATTTATATAATCACGGAAAAACCAGAAATTGAAAGAAATGTCCAAAGGTACCCGATTTAAGGAAATTTCGAGTAAAACACACTCAAGTTTACAAGCTCACAAGTTACATTTCTGTTTCTAACCAGCGCGAAAAATAAACATGTCGTAAGAATTACGAGAAATTCATTCACAATAAATGCTCCCCCCCCCCATTTCGCACGAAGAGGAGGGGGGGGGGCTCAAAGAATGGAAAGGTATGCAAAAACCATGTGAAAGTCTTTTTTTTATACCCGCAAAACCACCTGCTACGCTCTGCGCCATGTCTTCCTTCCCACGTTGGATGCCTTTTCCCCAGAGAAGACGCTTGAAGTGAATAATAATAAACACACAAGAAAAAGAAGATTCCAGAAAAGAGGCTCCAATTCGCATATCTTCCCCTCCGAAGTGAAGACGGGATCCTCAAACTGCTGAAGCGGTAAAGGATGCTGTTTAATTTCGTATTTCAGAAATGATTACAACCGTCAAACAGGGACGAATTTGCCGATAATTGGACCAAGCGGTCGCTTAGCTTAGCCCCCCTCACTCCTCAGATGGAGATGGCGTGCAAACGTCTCAAGACATTATCTAATTACGAACTTCTGCTCAATTATATGAAGTACCAGTATTTAAGCCTCACAAAAGCAAGGAGACTAACATTTTAAAATTAACTTTAATGTGGATCAACTCAACTTTCTCATACCAGAATCCATTTGTGATTTTTTTTTTTCGTTGCAAATTTTGCAAGAAATTTCTTGAAAAATCTGTATTGTCGGTCCAAATGATAACAATTATAGCATGATAATAATCATCATAACCATCATTTTAGAGGGCTTGAAAAAATCTCTCGATTGATACCTAGTTTGATAATGTATCCCTTCCGGAGGGGACTGGCACCCTGAGAGGGCTAATGATGTCAAGAGCACAGAAATTGTATCGCGGTTACTTTTCAATACAGTGATTTAAACTGAAAAGTGTCATGATCACTGAGCCATAAATAACCCCCTTTTATGCATAATTATATCAAATTGTGCCCTATGCTGCCATGCTAAAAAAAATGTTATATTTCGAATAAAATTCAAAGTTTTCGCTTAAATTTAAAAAAAAATCTGATGTGGGCAACACATGACTTTCCTTATATAATGAATTGAATTTACTAATTTTACAGTAAAAAATAGGTTTTTCTTATAGTAGATACTAATATTCTTTCCAAGATATTGAATTTTCGACAATGAGTCGTCATTTTCATTGATTTAGCGTCATTTTTATCCATTTGGCGAGATTTTGTTAATTTGGCAAAATTTCAAAAAGTCGCCAAGTTGGCGACATTCCGCCAAATTCGTCGCCAAAATCTCGCCAAGCGTTATGGACGAAGAAATAAGTTATTCTTACAACAGATAAATGACTATTGGCGTTCAAATACAAAAGTATTACTTAAAGTACCTTTTTTCATGAATGAAACGAGCTAGATCCACGAGAATGATGTCACCCAATTTATCGCATGGTATTACATATGAAAAGTGAACATGTTTCTCAATAGAAAATATTTTTTTTTTATTTTATATGACTTTTTGATAATTTTTTTGAAAACTGTACAATATCTCAAGAACGGTTTATGTTAGCATTTTAAAATTTATGTCAATCGTTTTCTAATGAAAAATTACATAAGAAATGTCTATTTGCGTAACTTTATTAGCGGTTTTGATTTTTTAACGATTTTTTCAAAATTTCATTCAAAAATTTAAGTGGGTTCTGAACATTCGATTGCGTATAAAAACAATAGGCTTCCAGTGTTTATGGATTGTGATTTTTGTACCAAATTTGGTTCGAATCGGTCCATTCGTTCGTCAGTTATCGCCTCCACAGACTCACTGACACACACACACACACACACAGACATCACTTCAAAAATGTTTGATTCGTGATCAGGGATGCTTGAAACGTGCTCTCTCGTCGAAAACTCGAATTCGAATTTTCGACCCCGTCACAATACTTTCCTTATACATTATGTATATAAGGAAAGTAATAAATAAATAAATAAATAAAAATAAAATATACCTATATAAAATAATAAATAATTGTAGATAAAAGTACCGTTAGTCTTTAATGGGTTTTATTTTTTGGAAGGGGGGGGGAGGGGGAGCTTAATTATTTTTCTTCCCAGATTTCGGAGGCCATAATTTAAAAAAGTTTGAGAAGCACGGCTATAAAAAACAGTGAAATTCCTGGAACAATGATAATAGTTTTTTCGGAAATTGAGTTTAAAATTTGCTTAATATATTAAAGACACTAAAATAATGCATTTTCACAAATCAACTAAATGCATTCGATTCACCGATTTAACAGAGATATGTTACCAACATAATTTTAAAACAAAACTTGCATACCAAAGCTCATGAAAACAAAGTCTTGTTAAAATTAACAACCAAATAAATATTTACCAATGTTGCTAGGATATTTCATATAATACACATTAAAAGAAAACTACGCACAATAAATATGCTCTGGCAAATATACTTCTTTTCTACCAACAGAGAATATGGCTGCGTGCAGTCTTTCTACACCGGAAGTACATGAGAGGGGGGAAAAACAGCAACTTTAATGCCATCGCGGTAGGTAAAGATTGCCATACAATGCTGATAATTGATTTTCATTTAAAAGGGAAAAAAATGACATCGCAGCCCCCAACGAAGAAACTATCGTGTGTCAAAAAGAAAAAGAATGTAACAATTTCCGCAAAACACGATGTTCTATTATTTGAAAGTTCGTTGACATTTCACTATTAGAAAAAGAAAAAAAAATGCAATTACTTTTATAGGAAGTTAAATGAGCTACAAAAAAGCATCATCCAGATATTACGAATTACGAATATACCGATGCCATTTTTAATTGGAGCAAACATCGACTAGCCGGACGGAACGAGATGGATGGTACAATTAACTATAAAATATGATGTGACCAATACATGACTTTTCCTACAGACTCAAACAAATTTCTCTCTTCGCAAAAAATAACACATAGTTCAATTTATTTATTTTTAATGCACACTGAATTCAGTTTTAATATTATTTCCTTTTCATGTAACAACTTAGCGAATTTTAAAATTGCACCATAGCCTAAATATTAAACGTTATTAAACATGTATTAAACCATTTTGATAACTAGAAAGTTATATTTTATTATATATAACCATTGATTTAGGTTCCAATCAATAGATTCCTAAATTTCAGAATCCATATTCTAATTATACTTCACACATGCCAATAATATATTTAACTTTTCGTTATTTCATATGGAAAGCCAAATCTCGTTACTATAATAAACATCTAATCATCGTAAATAAAATCGCCAAATGTGCGTGCCAATAAGTAAACAAATCGATCACAGCAAGTAAGTCATGATTAAAAAAAATATATGTATTATAGGTCGGCTAGTCCAAAAATTAATTGTTATTAGACAGTGGTATCAGAAACAAATTCCTCACATAAACCAAATACAACTAGTGAATTAAAGAAAAAGAAAGAGAACAGCCTTCTTATACAACTATGTATTAAAAAAAATCCATTACACTGTTTTCGGAAAGCAAAATCTTATAGCATAAAATAAAATTCTATTTTGTTCTTTATACTTATGTAATAAGAACTAACATGCATTTATCAGAAATTACAGTCTGAACCGTTGACATAATGAAACGAGAAAGGCTGCAAGTGTGATATCGATGTGGTAGGTAAGGAGGCATTGGATGAATAATAGTAATTATACACGTCGAAGATGGAAATACCTCCTACAGAGAATTGAACGTAGCATATAGGATGATAGTTTTTAATTTTAGGAAGACATATCTTTGGAGTGGCAATTGGTGGACCTTGAATTTTTACAACTGAAATGTGCTTCGTGTATAATTAATAGTTCTGAACTTGTATTTCTGAGCTGTAACGAAATACAATTAATGCTTAAAATAATGTATTTCGCTTTTCAGACTTAGCTTTTATAAGCCAGAAACAGATTACTTCCAACCATTTCTAATTGATATACTGTTATTGTAATTTTGTTCTGAGCCACCCTACTTAATTTATGACACCTCTAAAATAATAAAATCTTAAAAACTGACTTTTACCATTTTTTTTAAAGACCTGCTCCTGTAAATATTTAAAAATTTCAATCTAATCGCAAAAAAGGCATTCCGAATTAATAACAGAATTCAGACAGTTTACTTCATACCACCCTTAAGAGATCCTGCTATTTGTCAGAATTTTGCTAACTTCTATGGAAAGCTATACATGTGATCCTCTCTCGCAGCCCGTTTAAAATGTCATAAAGATTGAGGTTCGAAATGATGAAATTTGAAGCCAGTTGAGTGGTAAGAGGGAATTTCTCAGTCTCCATACAGATCAAGTAGCAAGTATTTTTGCTGCCATTGCAGGTATCGGCTATTCCATGCTGAAAAGTGCAAAACTGGGTGGGAGCCTCGTTTTAACGTTAGGAACGTGAGTATGATCTACTATTATCATTATTCTCCATAGGAAATAATACTACAAAAATTTAAATTTCGAATAATTCCTGCTCTATTCGTGCAGATTTTAAAATATTCCATCTAATTCTAGTTTCTTACATAAAGTATCCAGACATAGAATTTCGTATGTAAAACATTTGCAAGCATGTTACTGAAAGTTTCAGAGGAATCAGTTTCCTGAGAGTTGTTACGATAATATATACAGTGGACTCTCTCTATCTGAACACTCTGTAATGTGAACACCCCGGTATTATGAACACATTACGGCGGTCCTGGCGAAACACCATAGACTTAACATTAGATGAACTCTCTGTATTCTGAACACCCTCTAATATGAACACCCCAGTATTACGAACACTACTGGGGTGTTCATATTAGAGGGTGATTCCCATTCCCTCTTTACCTCTCTGTAAACTGAACGGAAACTGAAAGTGTGTTGAGGACTTGAGGGAGAAATGCCTGCCCTGCTCCCCGTCCCCAATCACAGATAAGTGACAACAGGTATTCACCACGTGTTAGAGGGAGTGGTCAAAAAAGGGTTATGCTTTCTTTTCCGCACACCTGATTGGACACCATTATCGCTCCATTGTCATTCTTCCTTTTTGCTCGGCAAAGGAAAAGTTTTTCCCCATTTCGCTGTTGTTGCCGGGAAAGAAGCACAGTACTTACGCAGATACAGTATGTCAGAAATAAGTAGGAAAACGTAAAAACGGAAAGAACTGAAGCTTCCGGAAAAATACGAAGTTGTTCGAAAATTAAAATCAAAAGTAAGTCAAAGGAAAATTGCATATGAGTTTGGAATTTCAGTAGGCCAAGACAACGCCATCAGCAAGAAAGAGAAAGAAATTATAGCCGCTTTTGAAGCAAATAAACCTTTCTCAAAGTGTAGAATTTTCGAAAAGAAAACGAGAACATAAACAATCACGTGTGGAAGTTTTTTTTTGCCAAGTGAGAACGAAGCATCTTCCTATCATTAGACCCCTGCTAAAGCAGATTGCTCTGGATTTTGCAGAAAAGGAGAAAATCACGGAATTCAAGGCATCGGAAGGATGGTTGACCCGCTTCAAAAGTCGGCATAACATCGAATCCAAAGTAATCAATGGTGAAGCTGCAGACGTAAATATGGAGACTGTGGAGGAATGGAAAACTAAACTTCAGGACTTAACGAAGGATTTCGACACAGCTGACATTTTCAATGCCGACGAAATCGGCCTGTGTTTAGAGCTCTTCCAAGTAAAACCCTAGCACAAAGAAGTGAGAAATGTGTGGGCGGGAAAATGTCGAAAGAAAGGCTTACCGTCATACTCTGTGCCAGTTTTACGGGTGAGAAGCTCAAACCACTTGTGATCGGAAAAAGTAAAACACCACGATGCTTTAAAAATGTGAAGATCGCATCACTGCCTGCGCTCTATCAATCAAATCGAAAAGCCTGGATGATATTAACAATTTTCTCACAATGGTTGGAGGGCATTAACGAGATGATGAAGAGAGAAGGAAGAAGAATTCTTCTTTTGGTGGATAATGCCACATCACATGGAATCATGCAGCTGAGCAACGTGAGTCTGAAGTTCCTGCCACCGAACTGTACTTCTATAGTCTAACCACTGGATCACGGAGTGATCAAGACCTTTAAAGCTCACTACCGAATTCATTTTCTGAAGAAAATGGCCCTGGTGATGGAGGAGGCAAATTCGGCAACCCAACTAACGAAGAAGGTCAATGTCATGGATGCTGTCCATTGGATATCAATGGCTTGGAATGAAGTAACCCCCTACACTATTCAAAGATGCTTCTACAAAGCAGGATTCCCGTGTAAGAAGGAGGAATCAATAATAGAGGACCAAGAAGCAACAACTGTGAGTGACTTGGGGTCAATTCTTCAGGAGCTTCATACTGAAATTGAACCTGGAGCTTATCTCGAAGCCGACGGAAGCCTTCCAGTTTGCGACAACAACATTGTTGAAGAGAAAGAGGATAGTGAAGAAGAAGCAGAACCAGAAGAGACCAATGAAACAAGAAGTACGATTACCTTCAAGCAATGTGGCCAAGGGATTCAGGACCTGATGCGGCTGAACACCACCCGGAAGCCTTTCCACTTCTTAAACAACTAGATAGCATGTACGTTGCACGAGCATACACAATGCAAAAACAGACTAAAATTACTCATTTTTCATGAAGTAATTAATTATGTACTGTAATAAGTGTATACTGTAATTATGTAATTTTATTATATGTTTTGTAAAACTCTTTTAATAAAAAAAACAAACAAATGAGATGGTAGAGTACAGGTCCAACTGAATTTAGTTTGACATTGAACTAGCCGCCAAATCTAAATTCAGCACCTCCATCTCGGTAACTGGCATGGCTAACCAGGCTAAGTATTCTATACAGTCTATAAACTCACTACGTACATGTGTATTTCCCAATCTCCCTCTATAATGAACACCCCCATAATCTGAACATTTTGGTCGCCCCCCATGAGTGTTCAGAATAGAGAGAGTATACTGTATATATATATATGTGTGTGTGTGTATATATATATATACAGAATATAGTATATATAAATACAAAAATAACGCTTCGGCAGACGATAACTAGCTGAATATTTCAGAAATGAAGCTGGAACTTTCATGAACGCCTGTAATTGCGACTTTTCTTATAGTTTGCCGAAATTATCAACAAAGCAGCTGAAAAAAAATGAGCAAAGGTTTCAGTATATTTTACAGTGTAAAAGCATTCATTCATCAGCTATCATGTTCACAACTTATAGAAACAGACATGACCAGACGATCCAAAAGTGTTTAAAAATGTGCTCAGGAGTTCTTGAAATGTACTTCCGAATTCGAAACATTTCGGGGAAAAACAATACTTTTCTCTACACAATAGTAAAATGAAAAATAAAGCGGTTTTTTTTTCTTTCTTCTTTTTCTCCTTCCTTCGGTAGTTCCCACTAGGAGTCAATCTAACTTTTATATAATTCTAGTTCTCCGCTGTCTGTGGATATAGCTTGATTCATTAACAGAACCTTATGTGACTCATCCTCGAAACCAATCCAATTCCAATACTAATCACATGTCACAAGAAGTAACCCGACGCCGTTTTATTTTCCTCCTGGAAAGACAGGGTTCGAGATGCAAAACAAAGAAACGGAAGGACTTGAGAGGAGGAAGGAAAAACACAGTGGGAACTTCGAGGAGAAAGATTTTGCTTGGGAGAGACAATATCGATCAAAGATACGTGGTTAAAGCAGCAATTGTTTGTTTTTACATGCAAATGGAATAAATAAATGAGAACAGAGGCGAAGAAAAAGCTTTTAAACTATCACTTTGCTTTTATAAAGAATAAACATTACATCACGCCTACGCAAATAATATAAACCAATAAAAGAAGAGTAGATAGCAAACATTTAATTTTCTTTCTCATATCTATATAACGACAGTCTAACTTATTTATGTTTTTCCAGGCCCTCCAGATAACCCCTGTGACATAAAAGGCATCTTCCCCACTTATACCATAGACCACGGCACAGAGAAATTTCAATTTCCTCCCATAAGGGAAAATATTTTTTAATTATTCTTCTTTTTCTTCTCTTTTTTTTCCAATAAATCTACAAACCCCCTAAAAGCCTCGCCAGTGACATAGAATGCTGATCCTTTACATATTTATAGTATTAACCACGGAACAGAACTGAGCTGAGCCAGATTTTCGATTTCCTCCCTTAGGAGCGGAGGAAATGCGGATTCTCCGAAAAATCTTTTCAAACACTCTAGAAGTCCCCCCCCCCCCCCGTGATTCAGAACAATGATCTCCGAAGTGTAGTGCGGGGATATGCAAGCTGATAACGTGACGGTTCGCCAAGAAAATATTTTTATATTAAACGATCATGAACACAATAATATTATGAGTATATGAATATTATTTTACTAAAACACCCGCTTAAAACAAAACATAAATAAATAAAAAATAAATAAATAAATAAATATATAATTCATTTGATATGTGAAAGTAGTTTTAGGGATACGCAATGTAAAAAAAGTAGGACTTCGAGGTACGCGATCACAAAAGTTTGGAGACCATTCATCCAGAAGGCTGAAAATTTGCATATTTATAGTATCGAGTACGGGACAGAATCTAACTGAACTGATTTTCAATTAAGATGACCATTTTTAACACTAAGCGCAATGCATTGTTAAACAACAGCAAAAAAAATTTTTTAAAAATTGCAACTTAATTTTAGTTTTCCTGACTTTGACGAGCTTACTAGTTAATTTTATGTGAAATTATTATTCAGTTAATACTACTGTTATCGCGAGAATGGTCTTTTCATTCTCATTACTCTACTAATGAGTTTGGCCATATTCGTTTTGTGTACGCGCGCGCACACACACACACACACACACATATATATATATATATACGAACACACAAACATCACGCTAAAATATATTTTTCGTATTCTAGAATGCCTGAAACGTTCGAATCCGTCGCAAAAACTCGAGTTCCGATTTTCACATGATTCCAATACTTTCCCTATGCATTACCATGTATTATAGAGAAACTAAAAATTTGTTAATTTGCAAAAAGTCGCGAGTTAGAAACATCAGATATTTTAACGTCCTTATACTCTTAAAGCACTGCAAATGAGTATCGAAACAGAATAGAAACTTAATGAGGTTCGGCGCAGTAAATGATAAAATCTCGAATCCTTTTCAAATTCCCAGTCATTCACACCGAATCTATTAAAATCCTTAATCAAGGTTAGTTGTGGAAGGAACCAGAACGAACCTTTAAGAATTGGGACAATTTCCTTTAATTCCGGACATTTAAACTCCTTATCTACAAACCGATATAGGCCGAGGATTCTCGATTTACGCGAATTCATAAAAGGTGCCACAATAACCCACAAAAGCTCAGCATATTTTAAAACACATCTTGAGCTTGTAGCTTGAATATTAAACACAGAAGTCATCAACAAGATTAGATCTAACGTGCATAAAATCTTTTTTGCCTTTCTCTGCGCGATAAACGCGCCACTTTGCTACCTTAACTTCATTAGTTTCGCCAACTGAATTCATAAAACGGGTTGAAAAGTGAGAAAATCTGCACTTTACTTGTCAGCTTACTTCATTGTCTTATTTGACGTAACGTGGTTTGGAGCAGTGGTAACCCAGTTCTAACTCGAAGCTAACTATACCAGAATCTGGGTTAAGGGGCGTACGTGGATTATAAAACACTTCATGATGATAGTTTCGAAAGACTTTCAACAGACAAAAGTATTAAGTACGGAGCAGAGGAAAGTCCTTGAGACATTGAAAACAGGGTACAATGTGTAGTCTGAGTAGAAGCAGCATTTTAGCTTTATGGCATAGTGACATATAAGGTAAACTTAGTCTCGGCGTCTTATCCCCTAGCCCCTGTTGCTGTTGTTGTTGAGACCCAGACCGTCCGACCTACCTGAAAGGTGTAAGGTAACTGTTTGGACGGCCGTCCCTAGCCTCTGTGTTAAACTTCCCAATAAGCACACTAGGTCCAGGCCTAAGGCGGCAAATTTTATGAATCAATTTTGCAATTGTGAATTACAGTACAAAAATGTAGTTTAATTGAAAAAAGAAAATAAATAAAAGGAATTGTTAAAGGGAGGAATCTTCAATACATATCAAGGGTAGAAAATGTGACCAAATGCTCTTTTAAAACAAATGAAAGAATTTCCTATGTTATGATGAACAAATATTGATAGAGGAGAGTAGGGGATATTAGGACATAGCCCACCTTGGGACACCTTACATTTCAAAATCAAGTTTAAAATCTTGCTATTTTATGTACTTCTAAATGACTCTCTTATGAATCAATTTTGCAATTGTGAATTACGGTACAAAAATGTAGTTTAATTGAAAAAAGAAAATAAATAAAAGGAATTATTAAAGGGAGGAATCTTCAATACGTATCAAGGATAGAAAATGTGATCAAGTGCTCTTTCAAAACAAATGAAAGAATTTCCTATGTTATGATGAACAAATATTGATAGAGGAGAATAGGGGATATTGGGACACCTTAAATTTCAAAATCAAGTTTAAAATCTTGCTATTTTATGTACTACTAAATGGCTCTCTTATGCATCTGCTGCTATTATTTACAAGCTCTACAACAATTAGGTAATAATTTATCAAATTTTTGAGCATTTATAAAAGTCAAAAAATTTTCAAAGTAAAATTTTTAGACAGTAACAGTGGATTAGAGTTTAATTTATTTAAATAAAACTACATATCAAAGAAACAGGAATGTTTATTGTGAAATTAGATGTAAATTAGTCACTACACAGTTAAGCCTAAAAGCAAGGGAGTTAAGCCTAAAGCATGAGAAATCAGAAAGAATCTGGTTAGTTGGGGCACCTTGGGACATCTGGTGAATTTTTTTTTCTTAGTGATTATTGCATGTAAGGACTTTAATTTGATATAAATTTTCGATTTAAGTCTTAGACGACCACAAAAGCCTCTAAATGTTTTCAAGAAGCCTCTAAATGTTTTATCTGTAAAATGTTAGATTTTTTTTCCAGATCTTTCACCTTAAGTTCAATTGCATTCTACCGAATTGTTTCTACCTAAATTCAGAATATGTTGTGTTAGTTATTTAAATTGGGCAAATATAACTAAAAAAATTGCCTCAGAAAGGTTTATAATTAATAATCCATTAAATACACTGTTCCAAGGTGCCCCATCTGGTGAGCAACTTAGGACACTGGAAGAGTTCTGAAAAAAAAAAAAAAATAATGATGGATAAAAATAATGTGGATTATACTTTTATCTTTTGCGGAAGTGATTAATGAGATAAATACTTGGTTAATATTGAAAAAGTGTCCCAAGATATTCCACTCTTCCATACATTTAAAACTCGTAATGCAAATTTAAAGTTCCCTGTATGTATCAAGTGCATTTTACCAAAATTATGCATATTGCTATATTCCGTCCAATGCTGGCACATAGCGTTAAACCTATTTCTATAGAAGTAACAGTTCTCTAATTATAAGTGTAACAACAAAAACACCAGATTTTAAGGCCAGCAAATCAATTATTATATGGAGCTGCAAATTATTGTATAGTGCAGTAAACACGTTAACAAATGGAATACAGTGCAGCAAGCAAACACGTTAACAAAAGGGATATAGTGCAGCAAACACGTTAGCATATGGAATATAATGCAGTAAATATATTAAAGAAGGCTAGCAAATATATTAGTATTTAGACAGAAATATTTTGGGGCAATATACAATATATTAGTAGTTGTGCCCACCGGCAACATAAATATTAATGCTTAGGGGTATATCAGAGAATTAAGTCGGCATAAATATTAATGCTTAGGGGTATATCAGAGAACTGGAGTGGCATAAATATTAATGTCTAGGAGGCAGCAAAGTTATACATCTATCTCTGTCTAGCCCTTATCAACATGGTTGATATGAAAGCAACAGTATTATATAAAAGAGCGTTAAACATACTCATGACTTAGCATGGGTGGAGCATCTAAGGAGAAAAAAATTGACAGTGTCTATCCAAATCATTTACAACTAATTAACTGTCATTTCAATTATATATAGTATTTGAAAAAAATGAATAAAATGTTTTTTCAGTGTGCGAGTGTAAATAAATAAAAGGAGATATAGTCAGAATTTTGCTTCGACTGACGCTGGGTATTAAGAACATAGATTTCTACACGTCTGTTCGCATCAGAAGACTTTTCAATGGAAATGGAATTGAAAGAGAATGCGAGCGTACCTTCTACCTAGGTTACAACAGTTATCAGATAGGTGGGTTTATATATGGCCTGCAACTATGAGAAACACGTTGTTTTCATTACACACATTTGTCATGTTTTAAATCTTTGAAGCCCTAACTAATCAGGCTCCACCATCCATAGTGACAGGCAATTTGGCGTGTCATTGTAGCAGTAGCGTAGCGTAAGATTTTTGACTGGGGAGGCAAAAAATTTGGTATTAGAAGTGAAATTTATATTGGAATTCGCATTTTCATAAGTTTTATTTCAAGAAGTCTTATTTATTGGTGAATAAAATTAAATAATTTTAAATAAAAATGCAGAGTGGATGAAATGCACGAGATTTTAAAATGTTACCTATGTAAGATGGATACAAGATGATATAACATTTTAAATATTTTCTTATTTCTAAATTAGATGAACTTTTGCAATCATTTTATTAAATATGAAGTCATGGTCGCCCATAGGGGAGGTAACACACTCCCCCTTGGACATTAATATAACAAAGGCGAGCATCAGGGCTGTCGATGTTGTACACCATGGGCTTGAATTCCCCCCCCCCCCCCCCCCCCTGGAAAAAGTTTTACAGACGCCTATGTATGAAGTAGCGAAGTAGAAATATATCAGAATACACGTATTATTAGCAATTGATAGAAAAAATATATCAGTTTTGTAAATATAAACTGCTAGAACTAACGAAATAAAGCAATTCAAAGAAGTGCACTGAAAATGGGTGAAAACACTGTAGTCAACAATGTACTTAAACAATTTTGTATATTAATTATTTACAAATACTATACTTTAAAAATAAAAACTTAAAAATATCTTAACCACAATATGCTATAAATTAGTTAGGAAATTATCAATGGATTTTGTTTAATTGAGATTCTCCTGTAACGTGATTTTTAAGGGGGAATCAGATTTATTCTCTCTATAACTCACAAATACGCAAACGGATGCTTCGCCATATTGTTGCTGTGACCAAGTCTACTTCGCAAACTACTTAAGGTTAATGATAATCATTATTAGTGTGTTTCCTTGTCTTGATATTGTTTAAATTTGGGCGAATGTTATGTTATTCGCGGAAAATGATTATTCATATTGTTTAGTATTATATATGACTTTTTTCTGTAAAGATTAATTAATAGAACCTTGTTAATGTTTGACCCAAAATGGCAGATCCATTCGCCTTGTCCAAGAAATTTTCATTCATGAAAAGTCACGTCCCATATCCAATCATTGTCTGGCATTACGTTGTTTAGTTATAAAAGTTTCATTATGTTATAAAAGTTTAAAAGTAGGGGAAGAAATAGCCACGCCTTCCTGTAAACTATCTTATAGTTCTGGCTTATCAGCCAGGGCGGAGTTTAACAGGTGAGGGGAGGGGAGGGGGGGACTAATACCATGTTTCTTTCAATGAACAGTAAAAGCTAGAAGATTTCAGCTTCTAAATATGCGTTTTAATGGGAGAAAATACTTTGAAACGTCTCATTTTAAGTAAGTAAAGTGTAATAGTTTTCTAAAAAAAGGCATGTATTCACAAAGTTATATTAAAAAATATAATAAATAAAAGTATCTTTAAATTTGATTAGAAACAGGGGAGGCTTAGTTTCTAGGCCTCAATGGACGCTATGCCACTGCATTGTAGTACATTTTGATAATTCAGATTTTGAACCTTACTGGTCAGGCCCATTCAGGTTCGCTATATGATATAGTGCAACAAATACACGTTTTCGGTGAAGAATACCTCGAGAACCAGAGCAGCTAGACAGCTCAAATGTGACATATATTTGATTTCGTAGTATATTTAAATTTGGGGGGATTTTATGTATCTTAAAGTTTCAGCCTAACCTGGGCCTGTAAGCCAAGCACAGCAGCCAGAAAGCCCACATTTGGTACTCGTTGTCTTCCGTGAAATATCATAATTCTTTGGATTTTGAACTTTACCTGTTCAACCCGCCCGACATAGGAGAGCATGTGTTTTTGGGGAGGTTTAACTGGGCGAAAACTAGTTTAAGTATTCATACAAACATTTATTTTAAAATGCACTAACAAGTAGAAAACAAAATATAAACATGGTCTTTGCCAGTTTGAGTCCCTGATTCTTTGTCTCCCAAAATTATTTTATCACACCTCGCCACTGCTATTAGAAAGATTATTGCTATGACCTTCCACTTCTAGACACCCCATTTTTCTAACATTTTTAATCCTTTCGAAAATTGAATATATTGCCAATAGGTCTTGAATCCATTTTTTAAAAAATAACTTCTCTGACTTGGATTTCATTAGTCTTGAATATATTGATTTTAAAGTATTAAAATAACCACGAGTGAAGTAATTTCATACATTGGTATTTATATGGCGAAAATGTTGCCAATAGGTTTTGTATCCAATTTAATAAACAACCACTCTGACTTGGGTTTCAAACAGTAGTTTTGAATATATAGTTTTTAAAGGATTAAATAACCACGAGTGAAGAAATTTCATACATCAGTATTTATATGGCGATAATGTAGCTAATAGGTCTTGTATCCATTTTTTAAAATAACCACTCAGATTTGGATTTAATTAGTCATGAATATATTGTCATGAAGTATTAAATAGGCACGAGTGAAGTAATTTCATACATTAGTATTTTAAATTAATTGTTAAAAAATTTTATAGAGTGCTTTCTGGTTTGATTTAGCGTAGAGTAGTAAACTTAAGATTTACATAATATTGAAAGTGTATATGTTTGTATGTAATTTTTACGGTTTTATAAGAGTCATGAAGTAGAAAGGGTAGGGAGTATCGGCTACCGGGAGCGTTTGCCATGGCGGAAAAAAGCTTTAACCGGAGTGTTGGGGGTCGCAACTCCCCCTGGCCGTTACTCTTGTCACTCTTCTGGAAATTTACGAGTACATTGTTACTTGTCCTTTTTGGGAATTTATATAGGTATACATATGTAAAATTGCAGCATAGCGCTTTACAAGTTTTATTATAAATTATTTTTTGCTTTTAGCTTTTTAATCAATTCAACAAAAATTGTAGCAATTTTTCAGGTTTTATATTATATATATATATATATATATATATATATATATATATAAACATAATTATCTTTAAAAGTATTACAAAAACATATATTTCATGTGAATTTTTTTAATTAAAAGCTCATTTAATCACCCTAACGTACACACTTCTTGATACACACTGCTTGACATGGAAAATGCAACAAAGTGTGGCATTTTCTATATCCCTCAATACAATTCGTTTCTTCTAAAATGCGACTATCGTGGATAAGGAAATTTAGAAACACGACGAGGTGCGTAAACTTTAATTTTTACCTAAGGCGTTCACAAAATTCTTGGCCCATTCGCTGCGACGGCTTTCGGCACCATTACCTTAGCATATTATTCTAATTAAGACGCACAGAAGCCCATTTTTTGCATCTTCCCATGCATTTCGAGCTACCATACCGAAACGTAAAAGCACCTCCGAAAAAAGGATGGCGCTCCACGCACGGTACATTTGGCTGAGTCGGAGAGGAGAGCGGCCCCTTTGTTTCAATGTTCTCGACCTATCACTTCCTCCTGGCGACTAATGAAGCTTGGCGACGAGGCGCATCCGGAGACGTGGGAAAAGAAGGCAGCGTTCCGGAGAAAGTACTTCCGACAACAGATGTGAGGCAGAAGAACATGAGGATACTATGCGATTGTATGCAAACAACTGGAAACATCGATACATAGTAGTGCCTACCATGGAGATGAAAGATGAACTCTTGCGGATGGTAAAGCTTAAAAATACCATAATGCTTTGAAAACTACATCTGGGCGTTGCCAGTGTTAGTAAAGGCTCATCTGTACAACAGACAGGCGTGATGTTTAGTGTTATATGCATTTTTGATTATTTTTAAATTAAATTTCGCTACTTATGAGAGACAGTAATAAGTATTTTTTCGTAGTTGTGGAACAGTGTATGGAATATAGAGACAAAAGACAGGTGGGAGGGGTTGGATTGAAAAGTAAAAAAAAATTGAAACGCGTAGTAATAGTCTTTATTATTTGGTTCTCAATTTGCAATATCTAGAGAACGGTTAAGTTAGCGTTTTAAAGTTTGTGTAATTCGTTTCAAAATAAAAAATCTGATGTGGGCAACACATGACTTTCCTTATATAATGCAATGAATTTACTACTTTTACAGTAAAAAAAATAGGTTTTTCTTATAGTAAATATTTATATTTTTTTCCAAGATATTGAATTTTCGACAATGAGTCGTCATTTTCATTGATTTAACATCATTTTTATCCATTTGGCGAGATTTTCGTTAATGTGGTAACATTTCAAACAGTAGCCAAGTTAGCGACACTCCACCAAATTCGTCGCCAAAATCTCGCCAAGCGTTATGAACGGAGAAATAAGTTATTCTTATAGCAGATAAATGACTATTGACGTTCAAATACAAAAATATTACTCAAAGTATCTTTTTTTCATGAATGGAACGAGCTAAATCCACGAGAATGATGTCACCCAATTTATCGCATGATATTACATATAAAAAGTGAACATGTTTCTCAACAGTTAATATTTTTTTTTAATTTATGGGATTTTTTGATACATTTATTTGAAAACTGGGCAATATCTCGAGAACGATTCATGCTAGCGTTCTAAAGTTTATGTCAATCGTTTTCTAAGGAAACATTACATAAGAAATGTCTATTTGCATAACTTTATTAAAGGTTTTGATTTTTTGATGATTTTTTCAAAATTTTACTCGAAAATTTAGAGGGGTTCTGAACATTCGATTGCGTTTAAAAACAATAGGCTTCCAATATTCAGGGATTGTGATTTTTGTACCAAATTTCATTCGAATCGCTCCATTCATTCGTGAAATATCGTCTCCACAGACTAAATGACACACACACACACACACACACACACACACACAGACATAACCTCAAAAATGTTTGATTCATGATCAGTGATGCTTGAAACGTGCTCTCCCGTAGAAAACTCGAATTTGAATTTTCGACCCCGTCACAATACTTTCTTTATACATTATGTATGTAAGGAAAGTAAAAAGTACGTATAAAATGATTATTTATTTAACATTATTAAATGTCCTGATTTTTTTCTTTTATGGTTTTTTCAAAAATTCATTCGAAAATTTGAGAGTCTTTCAAACGTTTGGCTGCATTTAAAAATCAGCAAGATTTAGTATTCACGGATCGTAATAATAACACCAAATTGCGTTTGAAACGCTCCATTCGTTTGTGAGATATAGCATTCTCTCACACGTACGTACAACCTCACACACACATACATACTTAGACATCGTCTCAAAAACTTTCGATTCGAGTTCAGGTATGCTTGAAACGAGCTCTTCCGTTGGAAACTCGAATTCGAATTTTCGACCCCCATCACAATACTTTCCCCATACATTTACTATATATATATGGGGATAGTTATATTTCGCCAAAATAAGCAGCAGAAAATTGCGGACTACTTTACACGTTACACAACAGTAAATGTAAGTAAAAACTCCTATACTGATGTATATCAAATACTAGAATTTGCATTTTCGATCTCGTCTAAATATTTTCCCTATAGCTTACTATGTAAGGAAAGTAAAAAATTATATACATTAAAAAAAAACTGTTTCTATTCCAAAGAGTATTTTTAGTATTACTTTTCAAAAGTTATTTTGCAACGAAAATTTTTAACTTTTAAAAAAAAAAATTGCATTCAATGTAATTTTAAACCGTTTTTTATATATTTTATGAAACAAAATTTTATTACTAAAAGAATAACTTTCAAGATAGAAATATATATATTTTTTTAATAATTATTTCAAATCAACATTAATTTATAGCGACACCTTGAATAATTGCAAAATTAGCTGTTATCAGATGATTTTTATTTTTAAAGCAACTTGCAACATTAAATATAAATGTGACATTTCAGTAAACATAGTACAAAACTAAATAAATACTAAATAAATAATAAATATTATCTCACGAACGACTAGAGCGATTCGAATGAAATTTGGCACAAAAATCACAATCCGTGAATACTGGAAGTTTGTTGTTTTTAAACGTAATCGAATGTTCAGAGCCCACCTCAATTTTCGAGTGAAATTTTGAAAAAATCATCAAAAAATCAAAACCTTTAATAAATTTACGGAAATAGACATTTCTTATGTAATTTTTCCTTAAAAACGATTGACAAACTTTAGAACGCTAGCATGAACCATTCTCAAGATATTGTACATTTTTCAAACAAATTTATCAAAAAATCCCATAAATGAAAAAAAAACATTAACTGTTGAGAAACATGTTTATTCACTTTTCATATGTAATATCATTCGATAAATTTGGTGACATCATTCTCGTGGATTCCATTCATGAGAAAAGATACTTTGAGTAATACTTTTGTATTTGAACGCCAATAGTCATTTATTTGCTATAACAATAACTTATTTCTCCATCCATAACGCTTGGCGAGATTTTAGCGACGAATCTGGCGGAATGTCGTCAACTTGGCGACTTTTTATATGTTGCCAAATTAATGAAAATCTCGCCAAATGGATAAAAATGACGCTAAATCAATGGAAATGACAAGTAATCATCGAAAATTCAATATCTTGGAAAGAACATAAGTATCTACTATAAGAGAAACCTATTTTTTTACTGTAAAAGTAGTAAATTCATTACATTATATAAGGAAAGTTATGTGTTGCCCACATCAGATTTTTTTTACATAGTTTTGCATCCAAACGTTACAATTTTAACATCTACTAACCTATTTCTCCGTCTGTAACGCTAGTCGAAATTTCGGCGACAAATTTGGCGAATATCGCCAAAATCGCAAAAATAACACGACTTTTTTTTAAATGTTACCAAGTTGCCGAAAATATCGCTAAATGCATAAAAATGTCGCCAAATTCATAAAAATGACGCTAAACGAATGAAAATGACGACTAATTGATTTAAATTCCCTATTTTGGAAAGAATATAAAAATCTAATACTATAGAGAATAACCCATTTCTCAGTCCGTCCGTAACGATTAGCGAAAATTTTGGCGACGAATTTGGCGGTATATCGTCAACTTGGAGACTTTTTTAAACGCTGTCGAATTGACGAAAATGTCTCTAAATATCTCTAAATTGATAAAAACGTCGCCAAATTGATACAAATGGCGCTAAATGGGATTCAATGTTTTGCAAATTTTGAATTCCGCCCATATGACGGGCATACCTTCATACCTTCTAGTTTTCACCAAGAGACAAATATAGGTAATCAATAAATTACGAGGGGAAAAAGAAAACACGTTTTTTAATGTCCTCCCCTACACAACATTTGTGCACGGAAAAGTAGAAAATAAATTTGAATCACACACAAAATTGAACCCAATGGACGGTAGGCAAATTCAATTCAAAACCATAATACATAAATTTTATCATTATCCAAAATTGATATTATACAAAATGGTTGAAGGAAAATGAGGGTGTAGGCAGACGAAATAGTGTCGACAATGTTGCATAATATCAATTTTAGATACGGGTACGTTTTACATAGGGCATTGTTTTGAATTGAATCTGCATACACCTCATTTCCCTTCCACAAATTTGAATACATCAATTTTGGACAATGATAAGATTTATATAGTATTTTTTTTTTTTTATTAAATCTGTCTACCAAACCGTCAATTCAGTTTAATTTCGTGTGTGATTAAAATTTATTTTCCACTTTCCAGTACATCGCTGTTGTGTAGGGGAGGGCATTTAAAAACTTGTTTATAACACATCATTCACTTTTTTACTCTTTTGTTTTTATTTTTTGGCGTAATTTACGTTCAAACCTAGGTAACAATACATATGGATTGATACGTTACCTGGAGAACATTTCATCTGAAGACACTGAGAAAAAAAATGCATGAAAAAGGCATAAACATAGTCATGACGTCCATAAATGACGTAACAAGGTAAAGTATTGATACGAAAATTTGATAAATGAAACTATTCTACGGGATGAAATTGTGTACCCAGTTTCAGATCTCTACGTCCTCTGGGAGCCGAGAACGAGTCTGTATAAGAAGACGTGCGTATATAACGTAACGAAGTAATATAAAGACGTGAATATTTTATTGGTGAAAATGCTCCGCAATATGAAATAGTGTACCGAATTTCAGCTATCTATGTGGATCTGGGAGCCGTGAATGAGTTCGTTAAAGATATTGAACGAAGGGACAATATCCGTGTGAAGTTAATGAAAGGTCTAAGAGGCGGGGGGCAAAGAGACAGTTTCCGAAAAGCCGTTTTATCCAAGTTTCCGCGAAGGGGGGGGGGGGATGTTCTCCAAGCGTCAAGCATTTTTAAATTTCTGGATGTTTTAAAACACTGCAAGCCAACATAATTCTTGAAATATGTTCCGGTAAATTTCTGCACAGCCAATTTCTAATCAGAATTACAACACAGCGTGTCACATAGGATGAACACGAGAAAACCCGCACAAATTGGACGCTCACATCGAAGTAGCCAGCTCGTTAACAATGCACAAACTTTGCACAATTCAATTTCGCACTTAATTTCCTATTTCACTTATGAGAGTCCGCAAATTATTCTCACAAATGAACTTTAACAACAAAGTTTCATCGCTATTTTCACAAGCATTATCATATCGCTCATAGAAAGAGTCTTAAAAAGGGAGAGAAAAATAAATGCTTGTCTAAATCGTAAACCACTACAAATATGGATTCCGAGAAATATTTTAATCATTCCTAGACAAATCGCATTTTACGACGGGAAAAAGTCACAGTTGGCATGTGTCCAAATAACTTTTCAGAATTCCCCTTCCATCAATAAACATTTGATTTAGAAATAGTTTTTCAAACAAACACAAAAAACATTTCAAACAAATTCCGGAAGTCTGGGAAATTATGTAATCCACATAAAATTCCAGAGAAATTCTATTTATATGTCATCCCACAAGTTTAACCGATTTGTTAGTGATAAAAGTAGGTTTCTGAACAACTTTGGTGAAAACAAAATCGGTCTTTAACAATAAAACACATATCTTGTGTACACGATAGTGGCCACGTATATTAATGGATTTTCACGAAACTTTATACCCGGCTTTCTTATCAAAATATCTAGAACTAGATAGATTTTTTTTTTAAATTCGAGCGAAAACTTATTTGAAATTCTATATTTTTTTAATATGGAAGCATGGGACAAAATTTGAGATAATCATTCATAAAAAGTTTATTTATGGCACAATGATCACGAGATTTAGTTTCAATCATTATTGTGAAAAATAGCCGCTATACAATTTTTTTTTTTTTTTTTTTTTGTGTGTGTAACGTCATTAGTCCCTCAGAGAGTGACCCGCTCCCTAGGGGTGCATTGTATGGTATCAATCGAAAGATTTTTTTCAAGTCCTTTAAAATGATGGGTAATACGCTATAATTGTAATTATTTGAACCCATGATACCGATTTAAAAAAACAAATAAAGAAAGAAAGAAAGAAAAAATAAAGAAAAAAAAATAAAAATTTGAAAAAATTAAGCCGCATTCCGGTTAATTTTTTTCGGTTTCTCCCTGAAATCAAAATTCCACAGAAAATCTCTTTGAGATATACAAGGTAGGATCAAAAAGTTCGGAGACTGTGCTAATATCTCCAACCCTGATTGGAGGAGATGGGAACTATTTTACCGTGGCGTAGAGGCACATGTGAAAAGGGAGAGACGGGTCTGCAGTGCAGAGCAGGTGCAATGTTTCTGTCGGCGATTTCCCCAAACGCTGGCAGAATTTTATATTAGCATATTGTTCTGCCAACGCCATTTCCGTTTTCGACGAACGCGAACGCCTACAGTTCACTGACACGCATTGTCTGGGAAAAACCCTCGGCGATTTCCCCAAACGTTGGCAGAATTTGATATTCGCACGTTGTTCTTCAAACGTCATTTCCGTTTTCGACGAATGCGAACGACTACAGTTCACTGACACGCATTGTCTGGAAAAACACCTGCTTCTTCCTTTTCACATCTCGCGTCACATGTTCCTCTACGCCACTGTAAAATAGTTCCTCTCTCCTCCAATTAGGGTTGGAGATATCAGCACAGTCTCCGAACTTTTTGATCCTACACTGTATAATTGAAATTCGACATGATGTAAAAAGAAAAAATTACAAAATTCGAACTTTTTCAAATTTTAAAGTACCCTAGGTCAAAATCTACATTTTCTCAAAATATGTCACTGTACATCAAAATTCCACAGGAAATGCCTTTAAGTTAAACAGTTGAAATATGTTGTGCTGATTGATAAGATTTATAGGGAAAATTGCAAAATTTGAAAAGATTTCAAATTTTAAGGTACCCTGATGATAGGTCAAAATTGTTCCCATTTCTTTATTTTCTTAAAACAGGCCACTGACAAAGTTCTGCAGAACGCATATCCAACAACAGTCAGTTGCGATTCAATATGTTGAGTGGCCCGACTGCTGCAAGTGTGCTGAAGGAAAAAAATCTACAAAAGGAGCTGATATCCGTTAAAAGCAAACTTGTAAAAAAAAAAAAAAAAAAAAAAAAAAGTCAAGTTCTTCAGATTTACAAAAAGTATCAGCCATAAAAAAAAATGTTTGAAATGAAAAACTTCTGCCTCCTAGTTTATCAAATTTCATCAGAAAAAGAAAAATTATTAGATGTATTTATTATTAAAATTCGTAAATTTAGATAACAACGATAGCGACGTTTAGATAACGACGTCAGCTTATATTTCACCACCCCAACTCCTTCAATTCATCTAAATTCATTGCTGCAAGAAACGGCTTTGAATAAAAGAGGTAAATTTGCGACGTTTATTACAAAATAAATTGAATAATTTTTCCTCTCTGTACTCTTAACTAATGAAGTTTGATAAACTTGGCAACAGTTCCATCTCAATCATTATGGCTGACACTTTTTCAAAGCTGAAGAACTTTGCTTTTTATACAAATTTGTTTTTCGTTAGATAAAAAATACTTTAGTATAAATTCTTTATCTGATTTGTTTTGCCAATATTAAATAAGCAATGTGTGTAATTTTTAGAAACAATTTTCCTTACATGTAAAATAACTTGAACAACTTGGATCCACAAAAATGACTGAAACGTTGGAAAATCAGTTTCTCTGTAACATTGAAATTATTATAGCAACCCAACTATTAATAGCCTCTTTCATCAACCCAACTTAATCTCGTTCATCTATTAGATATGCAAACTATAAATAGTTTTCAGTAAAATTTCATTTACGAGCGAAATTTGGTACAATCCCTGTTAATTTTTCGAGAATTTTAATGTATTTGATATTTCCTTTTCCCAGGATTTAATATTTCATATTCTTTTTTTTTCTGCATTAAGCAAGCATTTTATATTTTTCGCGAATGTTTATTGTATTTAGCATTTTTATATTTTATTTAAAACATGTATTTACTTCCTATTAATTTTTTAAAAATTATAATGTATTTGAAATTTTGTTTTTCGAGGATGCTAGAATTTCATTTTCGTAGGACGGCAATTTCTCGTGAATGTTAATTTCGGAAGTATTTTTGTATTTTATTTTAAAAAATACATCTCCTTTCCAGCCTTGGTACAAAGCAGCTTGGTGGAAAAGGGGGGGGGGGGGCAGTAGGGTACACAGAGCTAAAGAGGAAGTGCCATCAAGACATGGATTTTTCTTATAAATGTAAAAATATTAAATTAATTTAAACCTGTAATTATAAAAAAAAAAAAAAAATACTATAAAACATATCACCACAGAATATTGACTAAAATTATCTATATAAGTCATGTTTTAATAAAAATTTTATATTATGAGTAATATTTTATATAAAAAAATTAATATTTCATTACTATTATTTAATAAGTAAATTATAATGCAACAGGTATATAATAAAATCTGACACTTGCTCTGGTGGGGGGGGGGGGGACGAGAGAGATATAATACCTCAAGATACGGATCCAGTAGCGTTCCTTTTTATTTATTTATTTCTGCATTTATTTATTTATATATATATATATATATTTTTTTTTTTTGGGGGGGGGGGCTAACCAGATGTGTTTCTCATTTCTCAGAACTTAAATGAGTTCAGATTGATTCTTGGGGAGGGGGAGGGGGTATGACACCCTCTTGTTGACACCACTGATTAGTGTACACTGGGATACAACGGTAACTCATCAAAAATATGAAACACAACACTCACCAACAGCAATTAACGCCTCAAGTAATAGTCCAGCAAGGGCAAGTCTTCTCAGAATTCACGAAATAGGATTCCAAAATCGCATCCGATAGCACGAAACACAAGAATCACAACATCCCACAGCAACAAGTTCACGTAATATCCTTTGGAGCAGAGGAAGTAAGTCTCAACCACATCCAAATGAACTAACAACCTGGCAAGGAGCAGGTGTGTGTGTGTGCCTCTGTGGCCACTGATGCCAGAAGTGGCTCTCGGCATTCGCAAGCAGTAGAGCAAACGTCACAAACCCCGCCTCGGCGAGCGAGCTTCCAAGGGGTTTTCCTCTAGTTGTAGGCTAGATACGATTGTGCGATGCGATGACCGGAGACAAAACAGAAAATCGTATATAGTATACCTAGTATATCGGGGTGGCTACAGGATCTCAGTTACAATTTCCCTGATTTCCAGATAATATTTTCAAAAATTCCCTGATATGTATCACTATCTACATTTACTGAACATCAGTTTAACATACATAGAAAATTCAATCCATAAAATTGAAATAGATAATTAAGAATAAGTAATTAAAATGAATTACTTTCAGCATTGAAAAGTATAATAATCAATGTATAGCATTTATGCAAGAGTTATATAAGAACAGTATTATTACAACAATATTAATCTTTTAAGCATTAAAATTTTAAATAAGCTATAAACTCAGCACGGTTCTGTAAAATTCAGTCAAGAATTCATATAGTTAGATATCATTTATTGAAATAAAATTCTGTATAAACAGAAACGGTATTTTTTTTAATCTGCTTTTCCTGCCATATGAAATATCTTGGCAACTTTCAAAACAATCAAGATGAAAGTGATCACTGAGAAATGTTGAAATTTTAATACTCTCTTTTTTTACTGAGGTGTCCAATGGGCTGTCTCCTGTCACATGAAACCTGTCTCCTGTCACATGTGTATTGCCGTGAATCGGAAGAAAGCTACGATCACTTTAAAAATTTCAATTTCCCTGATTTCCAGGTTCTGTAGTTACACTGTATATGTAGTACCGAGGTCCACCATCAAAGAGTACGAGTACTCGCATATTCATTGAAGGTATGCCTCGTGAACAATACTGAACAGCTTCAACCTTTTGTATAAACTTAATAACTTTAGTATATTTTCCCACCTTGAATTCTACAATTGCAATTGTTGTTACTAACTTTATTATTTAAATGATTTGTAAAATATATTATCTTAATGCCACGCAGTATTTCTATAACGTACCTCTTATTTGATAGTTATAAGACTTGAATATTTATACTAATATTTAAATCTGTCAAAGACAGGGACAGGCTAACACTGTTAAAAATATTAAGCTGTAATTTTATTTTCATCAGTTTTATCGTGTTTAATAATATATGGCTTTTAGCGTCGAAAATAGTTGCCTTATTAGCTCAGTTAGGTTTCGTCCAAAATGGTCGATACTGTAAATATGTAAGTTTCGACATTTGAAATCACTGGGGGGGGGGGGGGGGGGGGGAGGCTTGGTGGAGAAACACTTTACCCCCCGCCCCTTCCCCTCCCAGGGTAAAAATTGAAAATCCAGCTCTGTTCCGTCCATAGAAATATATAGTATGGTTCTGTTGTTCTGTGGTCGATACTACAAACATACAAAGACTAGCCTTCTAAGTCTCCAGGGAAGGAATCTTCTGGAGGGTGTTGAAAACTTTTTTCGAAAACCTCCTATTTTATCCACCCTCCCACTCAGGTGAATCGAAAATTCGTCTCCGTTGGGTTCTGTTCCGTGATCCAATACTATGAGTGTGCAAATATTCTTCTTTCTAGGCAAGCTTCAGGAGGATCTAGAAATCCAGAAAGACGTTAAGCAATTATAATATAGATATTTTATCGTAATTTACATATGATGTGTCTTGAAGTATATTTATTACGTTCCTTGTCAATATTTTTGTATATAACGTCCCTGCAGTATTTCCATACGTATTTAATATGGTTGGCTAAATTGTAATAATGAATCTTGTATATTACGTGACCTGCAATATCTATCTCCCTTTCGTTTAAAAATATTCCGTTCTAAAGGTTGCTACCAATAGCGCATCTTGAACTGCCTCTTCAACTCAGCTGACTGCTTTTAATGCATCTCAAACGAGCATTCTTAAGGGTATTACCAAAATAGCTTATGTTTGCTTTGCATTCCTCGTAGGAGTAAATAAATGATCCCGAACCGTATGTTTATTTAATCCATTTCTGTAGTTATTATTATTCTTATTTAATGTTTCTGATTTATTGTCTCAATCTGTAACAATGGTGATGTTTCTTTCACGGCGTGAACCTAACGTCCGAAAGTCCTCACTTTCACTTTAATATATATATATATATATATATATATATATATATATATATATATAATATATATATATATATATATATATATATATATATATATATATATACTATCAGCGATTACTCGGCGTTGCTTGGGATTTACGATGCAAAACTCTGATAAAAATTACACCGGAACATATAGGGTCGTGAATCTCATACATTGTTTTTTCACTGTGAAAGAAATAAAATCATTGCATTATGTAAGAAAAAAAATCATTGTATTATATAAGTCACTAGCAGCGATTACCCGGCGTTGCTCGGGATTTACCATGCAAAACTATGATAAAAATTACACCGGAACATATAGGGCCGATTGTGATATATTACCGCTGAATGTATCGCATTTTAGAGATGTTTAAATAAAATGAAAGTTGGAAAGTGTTTCATAATCAATACTTTATGCATGATTGATCTTTCTTGTGATTTCTTAATACTTTTCGTTGTTGAGTAAGCCTGTGAGAAATAAACAATGGTGATAGTTTCCATTTAAATTCATATCTGAAACCTGCGATTTTCAAAAGTGTCTTATACGTTCAATAAACTCCCACAAAACTCAGTATTGAGTAAGCCTGTGAGAAATAAACCATGGTGATTGTTTCCATTTAAATTTTAATATCTCAAACCTGCAATTTTCAAAAGTGTCTAATACGTTCAATAAACTCCCACAAAACTCAGTGTAAGCCTGTGAGAAATAAACCCTGGTGAAAGTTTCCATTTAAATTCATATCTCAAACCTGCGATTTTCAAAAGTGTCTAATACGTTCAACAAACTCCCACAAAACTCAGAGATTTAATTGACTTTCACGTTTTAAACCAACAATGTCCAACCTTTTTTGTTGTGAATCATGGAGTTAGAGAGTAGAACTCCTAGGAAAAAGTGTCGTTTTTCACTAATATCTCGAGAACCACTGGTCGTAGAAACTCGAAACATGGCGTATGTTTTTTGTGGGGTGATTTCAAGACTACCAAGACAAATTTCATGAAATTCGGTTCAGCCGTTCTCCAGTTATGGTGGATCATACATACACACTTTTCTTCTTTATATATATAAATAGCTGCTTCTGGCACGCCCTTCGCAGCTAGGCCCTCCAGCGTCTCGGAATGTGATTATTAGGTGTCCACAATTGATGTACAGTCAATATGTACAGCTTGAAAGGAAAACTAAAATGACTCTTAAACGCTAGGCAACAATGCAAATGTTAATAAATTAAATGACATTATCCTAATTTGTTGTAGGTTTTACCGCAATGCTTGCTTGTAAACCACATTTTTTGATTTTCCTCCCGGAGCTAAAACATACAAATTTTGTGAAGTTCTTGAGCATGACACATACAATTGGCCATGAGAGAAGCAAGAACTTTCTAAATTCAAGCCTGGAAACTTAAGGGTTTATCCTTGAGCTTTGTTGATGGTCGTGGCAAATACCAGTCTAACTGGGAACTGGACTCGTTTGAGGCTCAATGGTAGGTCGGTTAGTATCATCGGTATGCGAGGTATGAATACATCCTCTGCTTTTGCCTTTCCCATTAATACCATGGCTTCTATGACATTTAGTAAAATAGTTTTGACACAGAGCCATATTCCATTGCATAATTTTGGTGGGTCCAGATTCCGCAGAAGCATTATTGGTGATCCTTTCTTTAACTTCAAAATATGAGAAGGCATTCCAGGTGGCGCAAGCGCAAGGTAGTTTAGAAATTCCAGAGGGTAATTAACGACATCATCGATGTCCACTGCAGAGTCAAATGACTTGTCATAATATAAAATGCTGATAATTAAATAATCATTAATCCTCATAAAATGCTGATAATTAAATAACCATTTTGATTTCTTAATACTTTTCGTTGTTGGGTAAGCCAGTGAAAAACAAACCATGGTGATAGAGTTTCCATTTAAATTCATATTTCAAACCTGCGATTTTCAAAAGTGACTAATACGTTCAATGAACTCCCACAAAACTCAGATATTTAATTGACTTTCACATTTTAAATCAACGATGTCCAACCTTTTTCGTTGGGAATCATGGAGTTAGAGAGTAGAACTCCTAGGAAAAAGTTTCGTTTTGCATTAATATATCGACAATCCCTGGCCTTAGAAACTCGAAACTTGGACAAAATTTATGGAGGGATATTTCAATCCTACCCACAAAATTTCATTAAATTCGGTGCAGTTGTTCTCCCGTGATGATGAGACAAACGAAAGTCTCGTTTTTCACTAATATCTCGAGAACGCCTGATTGTAGAATCTCGAAACATAGACTAAATTTTAAATGAAGCTATTTTAAGACTACCCACCAAATTTCATCAAATTCGGTTCAGCCGTTCTCCCGTGACGTTGGATCATATATACATACTTTTCTTCTTTATATATATAGATATATATAAATTATGTGAGGAAAAATTATTTTGTTAAACCAGCGTTTAACAAAATTAACGGTACCGACCTGTTACATAAGATAAACGAGTTTTCTTCGTATTCAAAAGAAAACAAAAGCATAGATACACCAGCAAGGACAGAAAACTGGAATTAAGTTAATACCCCCTCTCGTCATTGGCTAAATGAACCAGCGTTTAACAAAAAAATAACGGTATCAGCTGGTTTCGTAAGGAAAACGAGCTTCCTTCGTCACCAAAAAACAAGAGCAAATACAGATACATCAACAAGCAATGAAAACTGTACCAAAAAGGTAGGTTATGGTAACGGTCATATCCTCCCCCCCCCCCCTTCCCAATGACTATATAAACCCACGAATCCAAATGAACTAAATATCTACCATCAATGAACTATTCTACAACTAGACTCTTTTTATGTGCTTTCTAGTTTAACTGTTCTGTTTTCCTTATCCTGGTAACTCATCTTTCATCCAAAGTCGGTTGATAAAATCACTTAACTTGTGTGCTGCTTTAAGTATTTTTTAGGGTGCTGCTTTAAGTAATAGATTAGTGTTATAATATGATAGTGATCAGTGCTATATGATATGCACATGTAATAGATATATGTGCACTTTCAGATATAGTGCATTAAATGCAAAACAGTTTAAAATAGTTTCCGAAATTCTAAGGGAGAAATCTATTAAATGATTATCTGCATTTCTCAAACTATCGAAAACAATCTCCACTTAAGATCTTTAAATTTGCATTCTAAAACAGATTCCATCTTGGACGCAGGAGTCTCAGTGATTAATTTCGTGAAAGCCGACCAAGCACTGCTCTAAAGCCAGAAAACATTAATGCTGTGCAACAAATGATCACTGTAGATCCGCATGTCACATATGATGAAATTGAGGCATCTTTGAACATTTCAAGGACCCGAGTGCATTCAATTTTACATGATCATTTAAAAGTTAAAAAGTATGCGCGCGTTAGATTCCACACAAGCTCAAAAGGATGCTCGTGTCAAATGGTGCAAGGAAAATTAAAAAAGATTCAACTCTGGTGCCTCAAAAGATGTCTTTGACATTGTAACAGGTGAAAGAAGTTGGATTTACTCCTATGAACCCGAAACAAAACAGCAATCTACTGTTTAGGTGTTTCAAAATAAACCAAATCCTACAAAAGTTGTTCGTACACGAAGAGTTTCAAAGAAAATGATTGCTTCGTTTGTTTTGGTAAATCCGGCCATGTTGCAACAGTTGCTATGGAGGATCGTAAAAAGGTAAATGCTGATTAGTATACAATTTGTTCGCCAAAAATAGTTGTTCAAATCAGAAAAAATAATGTGAAACGTCGCGTTATTCTCCATCATGACAATGCAAGGTCACACACTGCATTTCCAACTATCAATTATTTGCAGCATAAAAAATGGATTTAATGAGTCATTGTCCTTATTCGTCTGATTTAGCACCCAATATTTTTTTTTGTTCCTAACAATTAAAAATAAAATGCGTGGTCAACGATTTAACAGTCCAGAAGAAACAGTTGTAGCTTTATACATCACATGTTTCTGCTATACCAAATTCTGAATAGCATAACTTTTTTGAAAATTGGTTTATTCGAATGAAAAAATGTATTGATGTCAAAGGCGAATATTTTGAAATGCAATAAAACGATTTATTTCCATACAAAAATATTTTGTTTATTATTTTCTAAAAACTTAAATACTAGCCTACGTAAAATGTTAATCCTTATCGGGTTGATCGATTGCGCTCATAAATTTAAAACTAATTTTCTATATCGGCGAAGTTAAAACTTATGTTCATGACTTCCGCCCTTTTCAAAATCAAACATGTAATATTGTTTATTACGCTAATATTTTTATGAAAAACAGGAATGAGAAAAATAAAAGGGTCTTCAAATAATCAAATATGTAATAAATATGAATAATGTTTACATTATACAAAAAATTGTAAGCTTTTGATGTGTTAATATATTGCTATTCGTCATCGCCGGTGTTTGCGTCGTAAACGGGAGTAGTAGTTTTCCATGCTAGGTCATCGTTGTAAAATGATCGACTTTCTAGTGATTCTACTATGAATGTCAGCAATTTTGCTCCTTGATAGGTACTCCTCCAATCAGCTCCTTGATAGGTACTTGATCTTCATAAAGATCAAGTACTTATCACAAGATATAGAATCAGCGACTACCATCATTACATTTTATACAATCAAACTGCAATAAGATGGGATAACAAAAATTGCGACTTACGCCCTTTTCGAAATCGGCAAACTCCAGTTGTGTTTTAACTTTTAACTGAACAGAGAAAATTAAATGCGGTTAAGAAAACAAATGATATATCGTCTGTTAATATAAGTAGTAAGAAAAGGAGAGTTCACCACGGAAGGCGGAGCAATGCGGAGCGCGGAGCAAAATGGCCGCCATCTTGGATTTTCGTAATCCTGGACGGGGGTGTAAAAGGGGGGGAGAATGAAAAAAGGTGGGGGTAAAAATTTTTCGAAACTTTTTTCTGGGTGGCAACGATGCCGTAGTCTTGTACGAGGGGTTGAGGGGGAAATAAATTTTTGGAATGAGATTTTTCTAAGTATAGGAGAAACTATTTTGAGGATGGCAACAGCTGCGAAGGCGGAGCAGTACCATCAGCGCCCCCTAGCGGCGAAAATTGGAACTATCAAGGTGGAACTTAGAAATATTGTGTTGTTTCGGTTGTCATAGCAACACCTGTGGGGTAGAAACTTTTTTCAGGGTGGCAACACCTCCGCCTCTGCGACGAAGGCGGAGCAGTGCCATCAGCGCCCCCTAGCGGCGAAAAGTGGAATTAAAATTGGGATTTTTCTGATAGTTGGGATTTTTTTTTTTTCTTTTTTCTAAATGAAGTAATTAAAAGTACGAAATATGCGCATTTTTTTTTTTTTTTTTCTTTTTTCTAAATGAATGAAAGGCGTTAATGAGGATAATGAAATAAAGTGATTAAGTATATCAAGTTCTATGTTATTGCATGCTAGGAGCGTACCAATATCCCTCCGCCAAGGACATGTTAAGGATATACCAAGGGTGTACCAAAGGGATATGCTGAAGGCATGCTAAGGTCATATCAATACCCCTCCGCCTAAGAAAAGAGTGCTTGCCCTATATCGCGGTTACGAAGTGAACTGTAAGAATTTTATATTTTACTAACAAAATTTCGTAAATGCAAGTTTTTTTCTTATATTTTTTCGCAAATGTAAGTTTTTTACTTTTCAAAAACCACACTTGTGCCGTTTTCTCTATGGGAATTAACATAGGTTTTCACACTTGTGCTATTTTTTAACGTTTTTTCACAAAAACATACTTTTTACTAACAAAATTTCGTAAATGCAAGTTTTTTTCTTATATTTTTTCGCAAATGTAAGTTTTTTACTTTTCAAAAACCACACTTGTGCCGTTTTCTCTATGGGAATTAACATAGGTTTTCACACTTGTGCTATTTTTTAACGTTTTTTCACAAAAACATACTTTTTACTAACAAAATTTCGTAAATGCAAGTTTTTTTCTTATATTTTTTCGCAAATGTAAGTTTTTTACTTTTCAAAAACCACACTTGTGCCGTTTTCTCTATGGGAATTAACATAGGTTTTCGCACTTGTGCTATTTTTTAACGTTTTTTCACAAAAACATACTTTTTACTAACAAAATTTCGTAAATGCAAGTTTTTTTCTTATATTTTTTCGCAAATGTAAGTTTTTTACTTTTCAAAAACCACACTTGTGCCGTTTTCTCTATGGGAATTAACATAGGTTTTCACACTTGTGCTATTTTTTAACGTTTTTTCACAAAAACATACTTTTTACTAACAAAATTTCGTAAATGCAAGTTTTTTTCTTATATTTTTTCGCAAATGTAAGTTTTTTACTTTTCAAAAACCGCACTTGTGCCGTTTTCTCTATGGGAATTAACATAGGTTTTCGCACTTGTGCTATTTTTTAACGTTTTTTCACAAAAACATACTTTTTACTTGTAAAAAACTAACAAAAACGCGTTTTTAAAGTAGCAGAATCGCGTGAATCGGTGTTTTAAAGTAGCAGAATCGCGTGAATTGGTGTTTTAAAGTAGTAGAATCGCGTGAATTGGTGTTTTAAAGTAGCAGAATCGCGTGAATTGGTGTTTTAAAGTAGCAGAATCGCGTGAATTGGTGTTTTAAAGTAGCAGAATCGCGTGAATTGGTGTTTTAAAGTAGTAGAATCTCGGGAATCTCGGGAATCTCGGGAATCTCGAGAATCTCGGGAATCGCATGAATTGGGTGTATGAGAGGGGGTGTGTTTGCCCAACCGGTCTTGGAGTTTAAATTAATATGTGTGCTATTTTATGCATATGTTATTTCTTTAAACCAACATGTTTTAAAAACCGCATAGTGCATTAAATCACGATGACAGATCTACCCCTCCCCACCTCACGTGAATGTGGATAGTTACATCGTATGGCCAGTGCGAGAAAGATGAGGATACTGCTAACAGAGTGGTACCAGGCTATAACTTGAGGCTATTTGCCGCGTTGGGCTGGGTCGACTGAACCGCTCTCGCTGCTATTGTTAACATCTGTGGTGGGGGACAGTTTTTTACGGGCTCATAGAATGCTTGTGTTGTTAGATTAAAAAGACACCACTAAATATCATTGTATTCTCAGCTGGGAGAGGCTCTTTTAAAGAAGTTCTTATTAAATTTTAACATGTTTTAAAAAGAATCTTTCATTCATTAGTGTTATGAATCTCGCAAGTTAATTAAAGGATGTTAATTAAATTAATTGATTAAGTATTGAATGTCTATATACCAGGAGCATGTCAAAGACATGTCAAGGGGTATGTCAAAGCGTACCAAGGGTGTACCAAAGGAGTATGCTGAAGGCATACCAAGACCATCGTTCCTACACTATCCCTCCGCTATATCGCGGTTACGAAGTGAACTGCGGGAATATCGTATGAAGAGATACTTGAGAATCTTGTATGATGAGGGGAAATAATATATCTGTACTTACTTGAATTTTACACGTTTGTAATTTTTTTTTTCTAAAAAAATGTGGTAATGGGAAAAATTAACATTTTGTTAAAATGTTCCAAAACCGTAAAAAAGTAACAAAAAATGTGGTAATGGGCAAAATTAACATTTTGCGTCTTTTTTTTGAAAATGTTAATTTCTCTATGGGAATTAACATGGGTTTTCACACTTTTGTCATTTTTTTTCAAAAAATGTGGTAATGGGAAAAATTAACTTTTTGCATAAAATGTCTCAAAAACGTAAAAAAGTAACAAAAAATGTGGTAATGGGCAAAATTAACATTTTTGCGATTTTCTTCAAAATGCCAATTTCTCTATGGGAATTAACATGGGTTTTCGCACTTTTGTAATTTTTTTACAAAAAAATGTGCGTTTTTACAAAAATGGTACTAAAAATGTGGTAATGGGAAAAATTAACTTTTTGCACAAAATGTTGCAAAAACGTAAAAAAACAACAAAAATGTGTGTTTTTTACAAAAATGTGATAAAAAAGCGTGTTTTTAGAGTAGCAGAATCTCGGGAATCTCGAGAATCTCGGGAATTGGGTGTATGAGTGGGGGTGTGTTTCCTCAACCATTTCGGTCTTGGATTTCAAAATTTAAAACACATATAGCTTTCTGAGGGAGTGAGAAACGCCTAATATGCTGATACATATGACACACGCGCTCAGCACAAATCGATAGAAATAAATGGTGAGATAGTTTTTAAAGACGAGACTTTGAAATTGTTTTCGATAAATAAGGTATTTGAGGTTATTTAACGTGTGAATGAACGATACATGCCAATAAAATGAGGAACTAGGCTAAGTTTACAAGTATAGGACTTTAAAGTTTTGATGTTTTAGGGCTAGAACTTAAATTTATAATTAAACATGATTTATACTAACTACTGCAAAGGGAGAAATGCATAGCGAAAGGGGTTATGTGTATATATATATATATATATATATATATAATACATATAACCAACACCCACCGGTGGAATGCAGATCTAAGATAGTATTTTTAGGAGAAGACATGAGATTCTTAAGTAAATGGAGTATTTAGAGACATTTAAAGAGATATAAACATATGATAAGGTAGCATCCATAATACGCACAACTAATATAGGACAGCGAAAGGAAAACTTTAGTATTGTTTAGAGACCGAACTTCAAATATGTAAGTAAATGTAGATGTTTGGGAAATTTTTAATGAACTATGTGCGATACACATGTCTCCGATCGCAGTGGTGGAAAAGTGATACCGGAGCAGTTTTTAAAGATGTGACTTTAACTTTTTTCAATTAAGTGAAGAATCTACTAAATATTAGAGGGTGCTAGCGCTTACCGAGGGTTTTATGTATAATACACATAAGTAGCATATAACATTAGGAAGGGGATATTACAAAAAAATATAGGACCTTATATTTTCAATCAAGATAGGACCTTATATTTTTGTAACTAAATGAGATATCAAGAAACATTTAAAGGGGATGAAAACATCTAATGAGGCGGAATGGGGGGTGTACTTACCCAAGATACCCAGCACTGAAATTATTCACTAAGATAAATTTTTTTTAAAGTAAAGACTTTAGAAGTTTCACATAAAAGGCAATTTATACTAGTTTTTAAAGAAATGAAAACGCCCAGCGAGATGACTTAGAATGAATACAACGCCGATATATATAACAGTAAAAAGAAAACTTAAATATTGTTTAAAGACTGCACTTCAAATTTCAAAGTAAATGTGCATACCCAGAGACTTTTAATGGACTAGTATAATACACATACTCGATAGAACAGCTAAATGACGAACTAAGAATAATTTATAAGTATGTAACTTTGGATTTTTTTTTTTTTTTTAGTTAAATAGTGAATTTCTACTCATTTTTAAAGCTATACTAAAGGATGTACAACAAATTTTTAGAAGGGACTTAGGGAATTTGCTAGCTAAATAGGGATTTCCACTACTTTTTAAAGGGATATAAAGACATACTAAGGGGTGTACAGCAAATTTTTAGAGGGGACTTTGAGAATTTTTTAGCTAAATAGGGATTTCTACTAACTTTTAAGGAATAGAAACACGTACTGAAGAGTATAGAGCGTCATTACTAACACCTAGTGCTAAAATGAGGAATTAGAGTAATATTTAGAGGTGGGACTTTAGATTTTTAAGTAAATGTTATGTTTAAAAACTTTTAAAGTAGCGTAAATACCTACTAAGATGACATATGCGATACACATAGCCAATACATAGTTATTAAATAGGGAAAAGCTAAGATGCCTTTTTAGAATAACACCTAAAATTTTTTCTAACTAACCGCAATATATCAACACTTAAAGCGGACGAATACGAAGATTCAGACGGCATGTGCGATACACATCGCGGGCACATAATAGTTAAATGTTAATTTAAGTAAGTTTTTAAGGATAGAACTCTGAATTTTTAGGGTAAATGAGATGTTTAAGAACATTTAAAGAGTCAAAAACACCTAATAAGGCGGTATGAGATGATTTCATCATCATCAGATAACAGCGAAATGGGGATACTACAAATATTTTAAAGGGGAATCCTTAAAATTTCTAAGTAAATAACCTTTAAAGGGGTGAAAAATATATAGTGAAGTTGTGTAGATAATACAGATCATCGACATTCTAAAACAGACAAGACATGTCTATACAAGATAAAAAAAATGTTGTACGTTAATATAAACATACATTATTCTATGTAGCAATGTAATACATACCCCAAGATTTATATAAAGTAATTGCGAATACATTATACCAATCCCATCAGAAATCAGCTAAAATAATAAAATTACCAAGCTGAATAATATATCTAGGTACTAAAACCCCAACAAACTACATTAAATTGATAAAAATCTTAACTAAATAAAATAATGAAGCTGTAACATACTATAAAAATACTAAGTTTAATAAAATAATAGAATAAAATCATATTAAAGCAAGTACTTACATGTTCAATCCGACTCAAAATGCTACATTAGGTGTAGGCCGATGAATAATGACAGATATAACATCTCCAGCTTTACCAACTTAAACCGACATATTCGCAGAGCAACTTGAAACGCGTCTTGACAGCACGAAATCCACAGCAGAAGTGATAAAATCGATACTTCAACGACACCCCCTACACGACAAGGTCACATCAAGGTCATATCAGGGTTACAGTTAAACTATGGTATAAAATAGAATCACATGTTAAAAAATAATAGATTTTAGTAAAATAATTAAAGAAAATCCCTCTGTGATTATGAATGACCTGTCTATATTTACCGTGTGTGTGTGTGTGTGTGTGTGCGTATGTGTGTGTGCGTATGTGTGTGTGTGTGTGTAATTATACCTTAAAAAGCTATATATCTGTAGTATCTCAACGGATACTAATATTTGTTTTACACATTTAGTTAAAACTTTTTTTAATTACACTTAAAATAAGTGCAACTGAAATAAAGTTTTTCTAAGTTTGAAAAACAAATATTAGTATCCGTTGGGATACTACAGATATATAGCTTTTTAAGGTATAATTACACACACACACACACATACGCACACACACATACGCACACACACACACACACACACACGGTAAATATAGACAGGTCATTCATAATCACAGAGGGATTTTCTTTAATTATTTTACTAAAATCTATTATTTTTTAACATGTGATTCTATTTTATACCATAGTTTAACTGTAACCCTGATATGACCTTGATGTGACCTTGTCGTGTAGGGGGTGTCGTTGAAGTATCGATTTTATCACTTCTGCTGTGGATTTCGTGCTGTCAAGACGCGTTTCAAGTTGCTCTGCGAATATGTCGGTTTAAGTTGGTAAAGCTGGAGATGTTATATCTGTCATTATTCATCGGCCTACACCTAATGTAGCATTTTGAGTCGGATTGAACATGTAAGTACTTGCTTTAATATGATTTTATTCTATTATTTTATTAAACTTAGTATTTTTATAGTATGTTACAGCTTCATTATTTTATTTAGTTAAGATTTTTATCAATTTAATGTAGTTTGTTGGGGTTTTAGTACCTAGATATATTATTCAGCTTGGTAATTTTATTATTTTAGCTGATTTCTGATGGGATTGGTATAATGTATTCGCAATTACTTTATATAAATCTTGGGGTATGTATTACATTGCTACATAGAATAATGTATGTTTATATTAACGTACAACATTTTTTTTATCTTGTATAGACATGTCTTGTCTGTTTTAGAATGTCGATGATCTGTATTATCTACACAACTTCACTATATATTTTTCACCCCTTTAAAGGTTATTTACTTAGAAATTTTAAGGATTCCCCTTTAAAATATTTGTAGTATCCCCATTTCGCTGTTATCTGATGATGATGAAATCATCTCATACCGCCTTATTAGGTGTTTTTGACTCTTTAAATGTTCTTAAACATCTCATTTACCCTAAAAATTCAGAGTTCTATCCTTAAAAACTTACTTAAATTAACATTTAACTATTATGTGCCCGCGATGTGTATCGCACATGCCGTCTGAATCTTCGTATTCGTCCGCTTTAAGTGTTGATATATTGCGGTTAGTTAGAAAAAATTTTAGGTGTTATTCTAAAAAGGCATCTTAGCTTTTCCCTATTTAATAACTATGTATTGGCTATGTGTATCGCATATGTCATCTTAGTAGGTATTTACGCTACTTTAAAAGTTTTTAAACATAACATTTACTTAAAAATCTAAAGTCCCACCTCTAAATATTACTCTAATTCCTCATTTTAGCACTAGGTGTTAGTAATGATTACGCTCTATACTCTTCAGTACGTGTTTCTATTCCTTAAAAGTTAGTAGAAATCCCTATTTAGCTAAAAAATTCTCAAAGTCCCCTCTAAAAATTTGCTGTACACCCCTTAGTATGTCTTTATATCCCTTTAAAAAGTAGTGGAAATCCCTATTTAGCTAGCAAATTCCCTAAGTCCCTTCTAAAAATTTGTTGTACATCCTTTAGTATAGCTTTAAAAATGAGTAGAAATTCACTATTTAACTAAAAAAAAAAAAAAAAATCCAAAGTTACATACTTATAAATTATTCTTAGTTCGTCATTTAGCTGTTCTATCGAGTATGTGTATTATACTAGTCCATTAAAAGTCTCTGGGTATGCACATTTACTTTGAAATTTGAAGTGCAGTCTTTAAACAATATTTAAGTTTTCTTTTTACTGTTATATATATCGGCGTTGTATTCATTCTAAGTCATCTCGCTGGGCGTTTTCATTTCTTTAAAAACTAGTATAAATTGCCTTTTATGTGAAACTTCTAAAGTCTTTACTTTAAAAAAAATTTATCTTAGTGAATAATTTCAGTGCTGGGTATCTTGGGTAAGTACACCCCCCATTCCGCCTCATTAGATGTTTTCATCCCCTTTAAATGTTTCTTGATATCTCATTTAGTTACAAAAATATAAGGTCCTATCTTGATTGAAAATATAAGGTCCTATATTTTTTTGTAATATCCCCTTCCTAATGTTATATGCTACTTATGTGTATTATACATAAAACCCTCGGTAAGCGCTAGCACCCTCTAATATTTAGTAGATTCTTCACTTAATTGAAAAAAGTTAAAGTCACATCTTTAAAAACTGCTCCGGTATCACTTTTCCACCACTGCGATCGGAGACATGTGTATCGCACATAGTTCATTAAAAATTTCCCAAACATCTACATTTACTTACATATTTGAAGTTCGGTCTCTAAACAATACTAAAGTTTTCCTTTCGCTGTCCTATATTAGTTGTGCGTATTATGGATGCTACCTTATCATATGTTTATATCTCTTTAAATGTCTCTAAATACTCCATTTACTTAAGAATCTCATGTCTTCTCCTAAAAATACTATCTTAGATCTGCATTCCACCGGTGGGTGTTGGTTATATGTATTATATATATATATATATATATATACACATAACCCCTTTCGCTATGCATTTCTCCCTTTGCAGTAGTTAGTATAAATCATGTTTAATTATAAATTTAAGTTCTAGCCCTAAAACATCAAAACTTTAAAGTCCTATACTTGTAAACTTAGCCTAGTTCCTCATTTTATTGGCATGTATCGTTCATTCACACGTTAAATAACCTCAAATACCTTATTTATCGAAAACAATTTCAAAGTCTCGTCTTTAAAAACTATCTCACCATTTATTTCTATCGATTTGTGCTGAGCGCGTGTGTCATATGTATCAGCATATTAGGCGTTTCTCACTCCCTCAGAAAGCTATATGTGTTTTAAATTTTGAAATCCAAGACCGAAATGGTTGAGGAAACACACCCCCACTCATACACCCAATTCCCGAGATTCTCGAGATTCCCGAGATTCTGCTACTCTAAAAACACGCTTTTTTATCACATTTTTGTAAAAAACACACATTTTTGTTGTTTTTTTACGTTTTTGCAACATTTTGTGCAAAAAGTTAATTTTTCCCATTACCACATTTTTAGTACCATTTTTGTAAAAACGCACATTTTTTTGTAAAAAAATTACAAAAGTGCGAAAACCCATGTTAATTCCCATAGAGAAATTGGCATTTTGAAGAAAATCGCAAAAATGTTAATTTTGCCCATTACCACATTTTTTGTTACTTTTTTACGTTTTTGAGACATTTTATGCAAAAAGTTAATTTTTCCCATTACCACATTTTTTGAAAAAAAATGACAAAAGTGTGAAAACCCATGTTAATTCCCATAGAGAAATTAACATTTTCAAAAAAAAGACGCAAAATGTTAATTTTGCCCATTACCACATTTTTTGTTACTTTTTTACGGTTTTGGAACATTTTAACAAAATGTTAATTTTTCCCATTACCACATTTTTTTAGAAAAAAAAAATTACAAACGTGTAAAATTCAAGTAAGTACAGATATATTATTTCCCCTCATCATACAAGATTCTCAAGTATCTCTTCATACGATATTCCCGCAGTTCACTTCGTAACCGCGATATAGCGGAGGGATAGTGTAGGAACGATGGTCTTGGTATGCCTTCAGCATACTCCTTTGGTACACCCTTGGTACGCTTTGACATACCCCTTGACATGTCTTTAACATGCTCCTGGTATATAGACATTCAATACTTAATCAATTAATTTAATTAACATCCTTTAATTAACTTGCGAGATTCATAACACTAATGAATGAAAGATTCTTTTTAAAACATGTTAAAATTTAATAAGAACTTCTTTAAAAGAGCCTCTCCCAGCTGAGAATACAATGATATTTAGTGGTGTCTTTTTAATCTAACAACACAAGCATTCTATGAGCCCGTAAAAAACTGTCCCCCACCACAGATGTTAACAATAGCAGCGAGAGCGGTTCAGTCGACCCAGCCCAACGCGGCAAATAGCCTCAAGTTATAGCCTGGTACCACTCTGTTAGCAGTATCCTCATCTTTCTCGCACTGGCCATACGATGTAACTATCCACATTCACGTGAGGTGGGGAGGGGTAGATCTGTCATCGTGATTTAATGCACTATGCGGTTTTTAAAACATGTTGGTTTAAAGAAATAACATATGCATAAAATAGCACACATATTAATTTAAACTCCAAGACCGGTTGGGCAAACACACCCCCTCTCATACACCCAATTCATGCGATTCCCGAGATTCTCGAGATTCCCGAGATTCCCGAGATTCTGCTACTTTAAAACACCAATTCACGCGATTCTGCTACTTTAAAACACCAATTCACGCGATTCTGCTACTTTAAAACACCAATTCACGCGATTCTGCTACTTTAAAACACCAATTCACGCGATTCTACTACTTTAAAACACCAATTCACGCGATTCTGCTACTTTAAAACACCGATTCACGCGATTCTGCTACTTTAAAAACGCGTTTTTGTTAGTTTTTTACAAGTAAAAAGTATGTTTTTGTGAAAAAACGTTAAAAAATAGCACAAGTGCGAAAACCTATGTTAATTCCCATAGAGAAAACGGCACAAGTGCGGTTTTTGAAAAGTAAAAAACTTACATTTGCGAAAAAATATAAGAAAAAAACTTGCATTTACGAAATTTTGTTAGTAAAAAGTATGTTTTTGTGAAAAAACGTTAAAAAATAGCACAAGTGTGAAAACCTATGTTAATTCCCATAGAGAAAACGGCACAAGTGTGGTTTTTGAAAAGTAAAAAACTTACATTTGCGAAAAAATATAAGAAAAAAACTTGCATTTACGAAATTTTGTTAGTAAAAAGTATGTTTTTGTGAAAAAACGTTAAAAAATAGCACAAGTGCGAAAACCTATGTTAATTCCCATAGAGAAAACGGCACAAGTGTGGTTTTTGAAAAGTAAAAAACTTACATTTGCGAAAAAATATAAGAAAAAAACTTGCATTTACGAAATTTTGTTAGTAAAAAGTATGTTTTTGTGAAAAAACGTTAAAAAATAGCACAAGTGTGAAAACCTATGTTAATTCCCATAGAGAAAACGGCACAAGTGTGGTTTTTGAAAAGTAAAAAACTTACATTTGCGAAAAAATATAAGAAAAAAACTTGCATTTACGAAATTTTGTTAGTAAAAAGTATGTTTTTGTGAAAAAACGTTAAAAAATAGCACAAGTGTGAAAACCTATGTTAATTCCCATAGAGAAAACGGCACAAGTGTGGTTTTTGAAAAGTAAAAAACTTACATTTGCGAAAAAATATAAGAAAAAAACTTGCATTTACGAAATTTTGTTAGTAAAATATAAAATTCTTACAGTTCACTTCGTAACCGCGATATAGGGCAAGCACTCTTTTCTTAGGCGGAGGGGTATTGATATGACCTTAGCATGCCTTCAGCATATCCCTTTGGTACACCCTTGGTATATCCTTAACATGTCCTTGGCGGAGGGATATTGGTACGCTCCTAGCATGCAATAACATAGAACTTGATATACTTAATCACTTTATTTCATTATCCTCATTAACGCCTTTCATTCATTTAGAAAAAAGAAAAAAAAAAAAAAAATGCGCATATTTCGTACTTTTAATTACTTCATTTAGAAAAAAGAAAAAAAAAAAATCCCAACAATCAGAAAAATTCCCAGTTTTAATTCTCCTTTTCGCCGCTAGGGGGCGCTGATGGTTTCATACCTCCTTCGTCGCAGAGGGGGGAGGTGTTGCCACCCCGAAAAAAGTTTATCTCCCACAGGTGTTGCTATGGCAACCGAAACAAAAAAAATATTTCTAAGTTCCATCCTCGATAGTTCCACTTTCCACCGCTAGGGGGCGCTGATGGTTCCATACCTCCTTCGTCGCAGAGGCGGAGGTGTTGCCACCCTGAAAAATAGTTTCTCCCATACTTAGAAAAATCTCATTCCAAAAATTTATTTCCCCCTCAACCCCTCGTACAAGACTACGAAATCGTTGCCACCCGACAAAAAGTTTCAAAAAATTTTTACCCCCACCTTTTTTCATTCTCCCCCCCTTTTACACCCCCGTCCAGGATTACGAAAATCCAAGATGGCGGCCCTACCTCATACCTCATACCTCGCATACCTCCGTTGCCGCAGAACGCCCCTTTCTCTTCTACTGCCATGCTTATCGGACTCAATTCATATTGCGATTTCTGCTATCCCATTTACACAGAAAGCATTGAAATTATGTATGGCTTCCTTGCTGACCCAAAAGTATAGCAATAACCTTCAAGTCCCTGCATATTGCCCAATCTTGTTCATATTTTATTTTTCTGGGTAACATCCCTATGGTTCCTTCATATATACAGAATGCATGACTGAAATAGAAGACAATTGATTTCCGTTACATAATAAAACAGCCTTTAAATTATTTTTCCTACCTATACCATCCGAGCTACCCCAAACTGCAAGGTTTGGGCAGTGCCACCCAATTAAGGTCCCCAATGGAGTTGGCAACCACAGGAACCATACCATTCTTCCCTATATCCATCAACTTTCGGACCTACAGATTTAATGTGTTCATACTCCGCGCAGACACGGAGATAGCTTTGATATCGAATCTGGGTAGACGAGTCGATAAACAAGCGCCAATTCTAGATCATATGGGATATCCGGCGTCCTCTATATTCATATTTCATAGCAAAGACGTTTCAGTGTATAATTTATTATACTTGAAATAAATATAATAAAATACATTAATATTTCTGGAAAATAGTTTTACTTTAACAAAAAGCACAAAATCAAAAAAGTAACATACGGATTTTTAAAATCAATATGCTTTGAATTATTAAAAAACATAAGTTATAATGAAAACTGAACGCAGCATGCCAAACTTCATATAAAACAGTCAATATTTTCCAAACATCCACCCGGTATCCAATACGTCCGTCTAAAACAAGCGTTTTCTCTTGCTCTCTCTCGTCTGCGAATCTCACCTGCGGACATAGATGTTGTAGTGTCCGTAAAGAGATGCAATGTGTTCCGCCTGTGGATGCCTAAACAAGTTGAAGAACTGGTGATAGAAAATAGAGTGTGTGTACTT